>JACATO010001452.1:0-87500 GCA_018389105.1 Nautilus pompilius
ACTTTTATGGCTGGTGTAAACACTTAAAGCTGCGCTGTCAGATATTTATTGGCGAACGTCCGAACCTATTATTAAAGTGTTTGTTTAGGAAGCCCGTTTTGGTTCTGCTTTTCTTGTTGGTGGAGGATCCCCTGCGGTGTGCTCAAGAAAATATTTACGTTTACACTTCCACCACCATACAGTGATCTTTCGATTATCGATCCCCCTGGAAACCCACCAATCTGTTTGGTGTTTTTCTCTTAAACTGGTAACTTGTTTGCTTATTGATGATTGTGTCTTCTCAAAAGTCGACAACAGAGTTGTTTTTCTTTTCTTTTGCATGTCTTACTACCTCTGGACAAAACTTAATATTTACTCAGTCAGCAAGAAATAAGCAAAGTCCATGTTTACGTTGTATTTACTGATAAAGACAAATATATTATATTTACAGATATGTATTGGCAGGATTGTACTTTACATGGCATTTACTGATAAACACTGACTGTACATGACATTAAATGTTATTTACTGATAAAGACAATATATTTTATATTTACAGATATGTATTGGCAGGATTGTACTTTACATGGCATTTACTGATAAACACTGACTGTACATGACATTAAATATTATTCAATGATAATAAATAAACAGACTCTACATGATATTTACTGACAAACATAGACCTGACGTGATATTTATTGGTATTTACTCGACTGTAAACATGGTTCATGCATGACAATTATTAACATTTAAAGACAAACAAACTTTACACTACATTTATTGGCATTTATTCAACCGATAAACATAGTTTTTGCATGACAATTATTAACATTTAATGACAAACTTTACACTACATTTATTGGCATTTACTCAACAGATAAACATGGTTTTTGCATGACAATTATTAACATCTCTGTCAAACATAGACTTTACATGGCATTTATTGACATTTACTGAACTGATAAATACGTTTTTAATTCAATTATTAAATTCACTAATATAGATTTTATATAGAATTTACTGAGAAACATGAAATTCTATTTAAAAAAAGATTCATTTTTTAAATATTTTTTTACTGCCAAAATGACTTAATGGCATACATCTTTAAATTAAAAAAAAAACATCGCGGAGAAACTCTCAAGTACGAAAAAACATAAATAAAAGCATAATTTTATTTTTAAAGAAATGGCTAGAATTAAAAAAGAGTAATAATAAATACTGATAAATGGTTAGAACTTGGTACCATCCTTAATTTTTTTTCACTTTCTGCGTTGTCAAAGAAGTGATTTCTTTCTCGAACGTTCAACAACTTTCGAGCGGCACTGTGGTTAGAATTTTGCCTTCATTTATATTATTCCTCGGACTTTACCCCTGATATCTTCTTCAAATTCTGTTTTTCTGTAATAAGGAAGCTAGAGGGAGGCAGACAGGCAGGCAAGCTTGTCGGCGCACTTCTGCCATGCTTCAATGCAAAATAGAACACATTTGGCTTTGACGGACGTGTTGTCTGTTTGGTTGTGAAAAGTCAAATAACAGTCAAAGGTTCAATAACTTTTCATTAAGGGACCGCGACAGTTTCGTTAATTTGAGGAAAGAAAAAAAAAACAACAAAATCAATACAAATAAAAAAAAAAAAAAACTAATATAACAACACAAATACGTTCTATATATTTAAAAAAAAATTGCACGCGATGGGTTCGTTTACAGTTGTCTTACTACAGATTAGTACACGTAGTCACGTGTCGATTTTAAGAGGACTATTTTCAGAAAGATACCTGCTCAAAAGAGCGAAACACAGCTACTAACGAGGAATATTTTGCTACAAATGATGGGACCCTGCATCACGTGACAGCGGCGGGTGCGGGAGGAAACATGACAGCTCAGACCTTTAGGCTTTGGTGGTTTCAGTCACTGCAGATTTACCTTTGCCCGCCCCCCACTCTCTTCCCGAAGTGCGAAGTTTCCGTCAGGGAAAGCGTCTCGGAAGCTTGGTGAGGTCTGCTGGCTGTCCCACGGACACAAACCGGAAATCAGACTTCTATCCAGTTACTTAAACGGAAAGTAAAGGTTGAGGCGTCAAATAAATATTTTAAAATAGTGTCTGAGCAAGTGCAAATTATTTGTGTGCGGCTGCGTGTGTTCGAACCTATAACGATGACGTACAAGTCACGAAGTGCTGACGTAGAATGGCGGACGGGTGATGTAAACATGTCGCAAGTCTGCTATGCTTTCAGATGATCTACGGTGGAATCTCTTAGATCTTCAAAGCGTCTATATACACTTTGAAAGAGATTTCAGTTTTATATCTTTACAAAAGAATTGCTCGAAGTCCGTGTGAAAATAAGTGGCGCCCACTGTTCGAATTATAAGCGACAGATAGCCTGGCGGCCATAATCGAAGCTTACCATCAAAATAACTTCTCTAAGCAAGATTTCGATGGAAAAATACCCCAAAACAGGCACGTGTAGCATGAAATTGAAATTAGACCGTTACATATTCCAGCGGTCACATTATTGCAACTGTACCCACGAATAAATTGATTTATATATGAAATATGAGGTGTTTCATTGATAAGACCACAGCTGTCATTATATAACACAAGAGAGACTTAGAAACCGTGAGAGACTTCCAAACAGTCATCGAGAAAAGCAATTTTTAGCCCGGCGCAGTTTGAATACTTTCGGATACGTGGGAAGGAAGGGGGAGGGTTTAGATCAATCTATCTTTGTCTTGGAAATGGCGTGTTACCTAGAAAAACACGCTTCAAAGTAGGTCTAATGACAACCGAGGAGAGCAAGCTGCTAATGGTGCGTGTATACACTGGCAAAGCGCCATTGTTTTCGTGTTAGGTCGTTTTCAAACGTTAATAATAGTAAGATCTCTCTCAATCTCATCTCTCTCTCTATTCTCGATCCATTCTCACCTATCGCTCCTGCCATCTCCCTCTCCTTCTCCCCCCTCTCCTCTTCCTCCATCTCCCGCTCTCTCTCTCCCTCAATCTCTCTCTCTCTCTCCCTCTCTTCTCCCTCCCATTCTCTCTCTCTTCTCTCTCTCTCCATCTCCCTCTCCTTCTCTCCCTCTCTCTCTCCCTCCAATCTCCATTCTTCCTCTCTCTCCCTCTCTCTCTCTCTCTCCATCTCCCTCTCTCTCCCTCCATTCTCCCTTCCTTCTCCCCCTCTCTCTCTCCCTCCCATCTCTCTCTCTCCATCTCTCTCTCTCTCCCTCCATCTCCCTCCTTCTCCCCCTCTCTCTCTCTCACGAAGTGACTATCTACCGCTGAAACCTTAAGACTTTCTAGTCGACTCATGGGATTATAATATACCGGTATACGGAAAGTCAGGTGGAAACCACTTCCTCCGCCCGATAAGCGGACATCTCTGACCATGACCCCATTACTATTTCCTCTCTAAACTGACCGCGCACCTGGGTGCGAGTCGGTTTCTGGCTCAGGCGATGAGGACGGTTCAAGAAGAGATGACGCAGGCTGCAGTATAGCGTCCATGGTGCTGTCATTTCCAGAGCACTAACTAGGCATCACCAGACTGACTAGTTCTCGGAGATGCCTCGGTTCGGGTCGCCCAATAGTTTCAGCCAACACTCCCCCCCCTCTCTTTGTAGGGTCGTGTTATCTTATGACCATCGCCCACCCCTCCCACCAAAAAACAACAAAAAAAACGGTATTTCAACAGCAAAAAATTTCCAAAATGTCTACTAAAGAGCAACCAACCATAAAAACTCTATACAGAAGTTAACAGCAGACTTCGTGCTGGTGGTATTCGGTTCAGGCTGCTACGTATAACACGGCGCCATTGTTCAATCGTAGGGGCCACGAAAATGCAGCCGGAAGTTGAAACGTTGACGTCACGTTCTATTACACTACCTGGCGTTGCTTTCACCCAGCACAGTCGATTTGACAGGGCGGGAGTCTTGTAGTATGGGCTGGCATATCGCCATCAATAGGAGAGATGCCATAACTAGCGTCAGTTACAAGGACTAGCCTTTAAACATCTTTCTGGCTAAACGGCGCGAGCACAACTTCATCTTTATAGCTGGTGATGCAACAACTTCTGTAACAGCTGGCAGGCTCAAAATCCTCCCCCTGATCGCAGAAGCTGGGTCAGGGTCGAGTTTTAAGAAACCCAAATTATCGTTCACGACGCTTTCGCCAACAAACATGTCTGTACATCACATGTGAATGTTCGATTTTCTGACATTTTTCAATCGTCTATGAAAGCTTTTTGTCTGCGCAACTATTCATTATTTGACTTATCTTCAGCCTCCATATGCTCTCTCTCTCTCTCTCCATCTCTCTCTCTCTTCTCTCTCTCTCTCTCTCTCTCTCTCTCTCTCTCTCTCTCTTCTCTCTCCATCTCTCTCTGTCTCCATCTCTCTCTCTCTCTCTCCATCTCTCTGTCTCCATTCTCTCTCTCTCCTCTCTCTCTCTCTCTCTCTCTCTCTCTCTCTCTCTCTCTCTCCCCGTCTCCTCCTCCTCCTCCTCCTCCTCTCTACCTCCACAAAGTACTACGCGTTTTATTCTGAATTAAATTACTTAGGTTTTCACGTGCATTAATAGGCTTTCTTTTTTATTTAAAATGTCTTTAAATGTTTTTTTTTTCTTCCTGGTTTATTTATTCCTAAAGCTCATCTCATTGCACTTTCATTTTAATTACATCCGGTGCTTTTGTCACAGGAAAAGCGAAATAAATTTACTTCATTTTGTTTCTCTAAGATTTACATTCAACTGAAAATTCTATTAATTACGAATTCCTCTTCAATAATCAGTTCTGTCTTTTTTTTGTTCTTACTTACAAAATGCCATTGATAACTGTCCGATATTTAAAAATTAAAAATCCGTCAAATACTTTAAAGAATTTAAAAGCAGTCATTTACTTTTTCTTATGTTACAGCACTATTAATTCCTCTCTCAACATATAGATGAGATTATAATCGACGTCATTCTTACGTATAGATGAATCTATAATCGACGTCACATTCTTACGTACAGCTGAGACTATAATCGACGTCACACTCTTACGTATAGATGAGCCTATAATTGATGTCACATTCTTACGTATAGATGAATCTATAATCGACGTCACATTCTTACGTATAGATGAATCTATAATCGACGTCACATTCTTACGTATAGATGAATCTATAATCGACGTCACATTCTTACGTATAGATGAATCTATAATCGACGTCACATTCTTACGTATAGATGAATCTATAATCGACGTCACATTCTTACGTACAGCTGAGACTATAATCGACGTCACACTCTTACATATAGATGAGCCTATAATCGATGTCACATTCTTACATATAGATGAGCCTATAATCGACGTCATTCTTACGTACAGCTGAGACTATAATCGACATCACACTCTTACGTACAGCTGAGACTATAATCGACTTAATATAATTTGACCTTTTAAGGACGTCAATTATTATAGCTCCAGATATGTGTGTTCGATTAGGAATTACAGGTGCTGTAACAACTTAGTTCTGTGACAACTAACCTTGGCTCTTTCCATGACGCCTCTATATGTTGCAGAAAATAAATGTACTTTATTTTTCTTGAATCATTTATGCGTTTCTAACAGCCCTTATGCTCAAATGAAGATATTCTGGCCGGTATTCGCGATATTCCGGAGAATACATCTCGCAAAATCCCGGTGAAGCTCTCATTTACGTTCGCCATTGTTCGAAAACCAAACCAGGTGTTTACGGAGACGGTGATATTGTAATGAGCCTCGAAGTAAGTAAATTAAAAGGTACTTCTAACAGGTACACGACGAGAACATTTACACGTGACAGCATATGCAGGTATATATTTAGGGGGGGAGGAGGGAGGGTACGTCAGTCCGGGTAAATATCGATCACGACCGGAACACGCGTTTTCCAAAGTTTCGCTGGAGGAAAGATATATTTACAGGGGAGATTACTCTGTCGGGGTCAGTACCACTCCCCGCAGATATACGGTCGTACGCACTCCTTAAAGGGTTAAGGTGGCCCAAATATTTTAATTTAAGCAGTTTACGATTTGAAAGTAGATTTGAAGAGCGTAAAATGTAAGACTAAAAGGAGCATCTGTTTTAAATTAATTTTCTTAAAGGAATTTATCCCCTCCTCCAAAACTTAATGGGGTTTTATATTCCTGCTGAACCTTTCCGCTTGTCAGTAGAACATCAGATCCGCGATCCGTTAATGGCGTCAGCCCCGCGCGGCCGGTGTCAAGGTCACGCAACATTCATGACTTATATATCGGCGAACTGATCGATGACATGGTTTTAAATTTTTAAAATAAAAAAAAAAAAAAAAGGAAATGGATTTTCTCGGTTCGAACCCCCGAAGCCAACTCGTCAGCAGTCACCGGAAAGCGGTCTGCCGCCCGGAACCAACTAGGGGGCGCTTCGGTCCGACGGCGGACGGCGAAAGTGACGTCGAGTCGTAGATCGGTGGCTAGCGTCGCCAGGGTTACCGTCTGTCGCGCTTCTCTCCCCCCCCACCACCCCACCCCTACGGTTATAGAGGCGATGATTAAAGATACCTATTTACGCCACAGTTCACCGCGGCAACACGTTGTTCGTGATTTCCGCGGGCAACGGCCGCCGCCGCTCTCGGCCTGCTATCGCGAGATCTTCCGTACTGATTTAGTTTAAGGACTCTCCCGCATCTTGATATGGTCACCCGCCAGCTCCGTGTTTTGGGTTGTTGTTGTTGTTGTTGTCTTTTGCCAAGAATATCCGTGTCAGTCACTGCGTCCGATTAGTCACGTTTATCGTATCTCTGTTTACAACAGCGATAATGCGGTAATTTATTTACCGGACCCCCTCCAACAATAATAATAATGGTGAGAAACACACGCATTCCCGCTAGGGGGCGTCTCTGACTTTTTTTTTTTTTTCCTACCCATTGTTTGTTGTGTTTTTTTTAAACGCAAATTGTGAAGAATGGGAACCGCCATAATAACCCTGACTGACCCCTTGTTTTCCTGCTCCCATACAGGTTATCAATGTGTGACTGTGGAATGTTGTTACAAATATCCTGTGAAACTTCCCACAATTCTACCGAGTTGTTTTTTTTTTTTCCGGTCGACTTTCTCAGTAGCCGTAGCGAATACAGTTGTCCTCCCCCGGTATTCGCGGGCGTTACGTCCCTTGAGCACCCGCGGTCCTCCCCCGGTATTCGCGGGGGTTACGTCCCTTGAGCACCCGCGAAGAGTGAAGAACCGCGAATATCGGACGTGGTCCGTAAAAATACCTACAAACGTCAAAATATAACGTAAAATATAATAAAAAAATATAAGTAAATATATAATAATAATTTAATAAAAATACAACACTCAGAGAAACACTCGAGATAGCTACACGCCGTAAACTGGGATGATGCGGGGCTGCATCTGCCTGAGACAGCGCCTCGTGGGCAGCAGCCAATCAGCAGCGAGGAGAAATGAACAACGCTCTCTGATTGGTTACTTTCAAACCTCCACCCAATAGCGTTTATTTTATATTGATATTTTGCTGAATTTACGTTAGTATTTATATTACAAAATTAGTAGATTATAATATTGTTATTAATAATTTAGCGTTAAAAAGCGTGAAAAAAATATATATCGCCACGAAAAAAGCCATAAAAAAATCGCGAAAGATGTTTGCGATTCCGCGAATATGCGGGGGCTTCCACGAACAGTTATTAGTTGGGTTCTAAGGGAAATTCCGCGAATAACCGGGGGCCGCGAGTACGCGGGGGTCGACTGTATACCAAAAACATGCAACCCTCCTCCATTCTTTTCATTGCTAATTATAATAAAATTAAAATATTAATTAAGTCATCGCTCAATAACATCTAATTTCACGAGTATCTATTTTATGTGCCATTTTACAAGCAAAAGCTTAAAAAGATTTTCTTTCAGTGAACTCACCGAGTCCCCAACCAAAATTTCCTTCCTTCCATTTTCCTCGGGTGATCTAGATCGTCCGTGCTTCCGTGCTGACCTGTGGTGGTACGCAAATTTTAAAAAAGGGGGTTTGGAAATCCTAATATACCTTCATGTAGCTTCAACGATGTTCATGGCAGGACTTTGTGCTGGCCAAGACATCTTTGTGACTGTTCCACCAGCTTCTCTGCATTTCAGGTAGTTTTATCACCACACTGTTGTATGCTTGGAGTCGCTGTCATGTTGGGAGACGAATCGTCACCCAACGAGATGTCTTTCTGTGGGAATGATATGGTAGATGAATGCCTGCCTGTATCAATCGGCTCATTCCACTCCGGCAACCCGCTTCACTATCTGGCCGACTATTCCCGAACGGTTCAAACTCGGATTCATCTATAAAGAGCAGCATCATCCAGGTTTGGTCATCACGTTGTCTCAATTCTGCTGCCAGTTTCAGCCTCGACGTTTGGCCCCCTCCCTGCAGTGAAGATGTTCCGGCGGCCAATGGCATCGCCACTTTGAGCGATAATGTCAACCTTGCTGTTCTTCGAGAGACGTCAGCGCCTGCACCTGAAGCTGGCTCATTCACAAGGACTCTACCGGCTCGCCCTCTATCCCGTACCGCGGGAGTTATCGAACTTTGCGATACCGCGATTCCCTAAAATGATCAATGAATTCTTGCGACCCTTCCTTGTGAATAGAGCTGATGATTCCATCGGGGGTCGGTCAGGGTTCGGCAAGGAATAGATATACAGACAGGAGCAGTGGTCAAAAGGAATATGTTTTTTTAAAGCTAATTCAACTACATTTCGTGGACATTTGGGCAAATTCCATGCGTTCAGTATTTGTCTTTGTTGTTGTAATAACAACATAGAAAACAAACTGAAATGAAATTTACTTACAAAGGCTTATTAAGCTGATTTCTTCCGTAAGTCCCGGAAGAGTGGCCATGTCTGGATATTCCACCGACTTTCAGATGGGAAGGATGATCTCGCTTACGTTTGCATAATTCCTGAAACCTGGGTGTTATTTTAGAGACGGATGCTCGTCATTTCTCGTTTATTCTCTATCGGTATTTGGTTTTTATTGCGGCAACTGTAGAAAACCCTGACTCGCACAAATTGGATGTTGCGAACGGAATCAGTATTCTGAGACATCAATGAATTTCTCCGCCTCGGTAGTATTGAGTGTAACAGCGATCAGTTTAGCATCGAATGGGTTCCTTATCCAGCCACATGTTCCATTTTCGCATCTGGGAAATGTGAAATTTTAGAGAAGAAAGGTGACTTAAAATACAGATTTTCACTAATTCGTGTGTGACTGCTCTCAATAAATTGTTTTAAAGTAGGAAACACGTCTACATTTGTATTTTCCGTTTTACTCTGCCACAGTTCCACTTTCCAACAAACGATTTTAATTTGTCATTGAGTTGAAGAATATGATCACCACCAACTTCCAGCGAGGTATTAGGACTGTTCAGCTAATGGAATATCTCACTTAAACATGCTAACTGCATATCGAAATCACAGTCAGCTGGTAAAGTTCATGTCTCAGTTCGAAAACACGGATCAAAACGTTTCCCCGAGACATAAAAACAGTAAAGAAAGATGTTCAGCACTCATCTCTTTACAAAACCTTGCTAACATCCTCGCCATTACAGGCCTGGGTTTTAAAGAGTTCACTACATTTAAAGTTGTTTGTAGAACCTACTCCAATGCTGGGCTCAAATCTCTCGAAGCAAGAGCCTGCCTATGAATCATGATGTGTCCAAACAGCGCCAGGAGATTCTTGGCGTATTAACGCCATCAATAATACCAAAAAGATCCTCAGCTTTATGTCCTTGTAATTTCCTTACAGAAGAATAAATTCCTCATTAATTTTGTCCTCATCAACGAATCTAATGTACGTTATTAAATGAGAATCTTTAGCGATATCTGTGGCCTCATCTATCTGAATGCCAAATGGTTTGTTTGTCATCTTTTCAATTAGTTGCTCGTTTAGATCCTCTGCTATATCTGCGATTCGACCGGAAACAGTGTCATTAGACAGAGGGATATTTAAGAGCTGTTTGGCACTAGACGCCCCCAACATAGTTGTAACCATATCAACAGCTGCTGGAAGAATTTAATTTTTCTCCAATTGTGTGGGTTTTTTTGCACTTGGCGAGTCTGTGTGCAACTTGATAAGAAGCTAAAAGTGATTTCGAAGGCACAGTTATGTATTTAACTAGACTCACGTTTTGCTGCTTCATTTCATCTCTTCTTCGAATGAAAACATCTCGGGGGTTGTTAGCTCAGTCTGCCTGACTTGTTTCCAGGTGGCGTTTTGGTTTGCTTGGCTTCACTCTCCGCAGACAGAATTTTATGACCAATAGCACACCGAGGCCGTTCTTCTCCACTAACAAAACCACTTATGGAACCAAAAGAGATGTAACTTTCATCATACTTTCTAGACTTAGGCTGGATTGTATCAGCACCACCGGGAGATTTTGGTCATCTTTAGCCTTTCTCTTAATACGCAACAAAAACTTTTACATTTTGAAAGGTTAAAAATTAAAATAGCAGATAAAAATACTGAACTCTACTAACACGTGCACTTCTGCAGACAGCGTAAAGACTACGGGGAGACACGAATATTTCCGAGAGAAGTCGAACTCGACTATCGGAGCTCAGCGTCAATCGATCGCCAATATCCGAGAATAGTTTGCCAAATGATCAATAGGTGTCAGCTGTCCATTTTAATTGCGTTAGAAACCCCAATCCACGACATACTTTACGCTAATATCAAAGTAAATAAAAAAAAAATTTATCAACGTTTTTTGACATCACGACGGATTTTCAGGGATAAATCCACCCGGTCGGTCACCATATTTGGAAATCGTCCGGCTGATGGCTGGGACGAAAGTGAAGTCAGGGAAAATCCTCCGACGCCGCCGCCGGTGACGTTGGAAAGTGAAAGTGAGATATTCGTATTTCTAGAAAAGTTGGTAAAGGATATTTTACTATTAGACAGACAAACAATTACTCTTAAACAACACGAGTTTCCGCCGCATATCTTTGGACGCTGGAAGTCATGCCCTCGTCTTCTACTCCCCAGTTTATCGGACAGTGCCGAGAGGCCAGATCAATGTACTACTCTACAAATTTGTCGAAGACGTTTACAGGATGTGGCTCGGATCTCCACAGGAACTCGACCAGATACGAATGTATTCAGTCCTCTTGAGTTCGCTGCATGTTGTGCACCATCCTTGTCTCTAGAATTTCCCACTGCTCCCAGCTCCCAAACATATACGTTTGTTTAATGATAGTTATTGTTGCTGTTTCAGATCTCTTTTCTTTGAAATGCATGGAATATGAATATATTCCTTTGAATTCTCTTCGATTCGGTGGCCCCCCCCAGAAATACGAATACATTACTTTCAGTTTATTTCTTTCGCTTTCCAACATCACCGGCGTCGCGAGACGCGAGTATAATAAAGATCCGACGTTCTGTATCATAATTAACAATAATGTAAAGAATCCGACAAGATGCTTGCGATCCTCGGGGGAGCGGGCTGGAAAATGGGGTCGTGACCCACAGTTTGAGAACTACTGTCGTAGAGAACATACCCTGGGGTACCACCCAATGAGCTCTTTTCGTCGATTGGGTCTTTGCCAGAAATACTGGTTCCGGATATCTTCTTGAGGGTCGTGCATACATAGGGCTCTGTGTCTGGAACACGAAGTCGAGCTGCTATCTGCCGCGTGGAAAAACCTTCACCAGCTGAAACTTGATTTCCACGCTCTCGTCATATGGTACTTCTTTTCCCGAAGCCATAGCTTTGACCACACGACGACGATGGCATTACTGCCTGTTCTTTTATCATTGGAGGAACTTTCTGGCTGCTTGGATGTAAACGATCATATTGTACAACATAAACACGTGACTGTGCTGTGGGGCATTTAATTTTTATACATGCAATGCGATTCTATCACCTGTTACTCTCATTTCCATTTTATACTCAATTCTTTTGTTTCCATAACTATTCCCAGTACTATATAGATAATTATTATTTCGTGACAGATTCTCTATAAACTACTGCTAGCATAAGAAATTCTAAATCTGAAGAAAGACACCGTCTCAATAGCTATTAAGTAATAATTAATCGAACTATCAAACATAGAAGACAGTCTCTCCCCCCACCGCACTAATTATTTCGGGTCTTCAAAGACCTGGCCACCGCATCTTTAGCACCCTGAACAGAGGATCGATATTTAAGAAAGGTTACGAAGATGCTGGAATTGATTCCCGATCTGGAAAATAAAAAAAACATCTTCTAGCGGCAGAAGAACTGAAGCGGCTACGTGACCGAGTTTGAGCGGGAATATTCTGTGAGAGCTCTCAGAGACGCTTACAGGTAGAAGTGTGCGGACACAGAGGATGTTTGCTCGATCATCTCACCGATACGAGTACCCCCACCCCCCCACACACACACACCTGTGAAAATAACCTTTGGAATGGCATCACGAGGTAAATTAAAAAAAAAAAAACAACAAAACAGGAAAATCATAAATTTTCAATCATCGGAAGTCTATCAACTATTCTCAATTCGATATTTCGGAAAAGGGCCATTTTTTGTTGTTGTTGTTGTTGTTGTTTTCCTTTAGCTCTTCTAAAGAGAGAGTAGAAAAGAAAAAAATTTCAGCAGTGACGTCATACTTAGAAGGCCGGCACGAAGAAGTCCTTTTTGCGGTCTCCCGCCGCAGGAGAGCTCCTCCGCTGTCCGCGCCTGCTAGAAAAGCGTTATGGTGCTGCCCCACGAGCGATGCAGGCGACTTATTAAAAAGAAACAAACGTGTCTCCAGTTAGAACAGGTTGTTGTTAATCGAAAGATCGATCGATCGGCTTTAGGCATGGCGGCATCGATCTGCTTCGGTCGGAAAGCAAAACAACCGAGAACGGCGGGGGAGTGGCCTCGTGAGAGTAAACGACGGCTCAGCGATCGTGGATTGACGTCATCCGCCAGGGAAGTCTTATATCTGCCGCCAGCCAGGTTTTAAAGGAGAGGTTCATTATAAGGCCGAAGTCAAGTACGAAGCCATAGTTAACACTTCTTTTTCCCTTTTACCGGAGCCTAATATTATCATTAAAACAGAATTTGATCTGGCAGCCGGATTCTGGGATCGGACCGCTGATCGAAGTTCGCATTCGATCGCGCTGACTGCGATTTATTCTCAGATTCGTTGAAATTCCAGCGGAACTCCAACGGTCTCCATCACACCGGACCTCGTTTTCGATACCAGCGTCGGGCCGCTCGAGCGCTGGACAGCGAGAGAGCTGGTTCGAGAATACACCGCGTGGATTTTATTAGAGATGGTTTGGAAATCTCGAGTTAACCATCGAACGTCTGGAAATGAGACAAACTCGCATATAACATACCACCGCATCAAAAGTTTTTTTTGTTTTTGTTTTTTTTTTTAAAAAAACCGAAAAATGGCAACAACAGTGAAGTCTAAAACAACACCGCCACCATTTTGGAAAGCCGTGTTCCGTTCAAGATGGTGGCCGGTACTGCCCCACTCGGATTAAAATGGCGTGGTTTGATTAAACACACAAAAGGTATGAGGCTATTGTATAGGATCTCCGAGCGAGCCTGAACTAACAGATCGGTCCGGTATAGAGAGAGAGAGAGTGACAGAGAGAGAGAGAGAAAGATTAGTCAGTACAGAGAGAGAGGGAGAGAGAGAGAGAGAAGGGTTATGTACAGAAAGTTACATGTGTGTTAATGGTAACGATGCTAATTCCCTCCAAGACCCGCAAGAGCGCGATACTCTGTTCATACACAAGCTATTTCTACCACTCATACGTTTATTAAAGGGCACAGTGTATAGAATATCGGGTTATCTACGTGCCTACTACACCCCCTGTTCGCCCGCACCACGATCATTTCCAATTTCTACTACAACTTCCGGTCGGGCATTAGTATTCACGCGGTGACGGTATCACCTAATCCTTTTGTTTATTTATGTTTATTTATCCCTCTTTTTTTTTTGGTTGGTGGTGTGTGGGGGGGCTCTCTTCTCTCCCCGCTTCCGGCTTCGGCGGGGCCCCTCGCACCAGCCAGCCTCCTTCGGCCGCGCGGTCCCAGCGGCAAGTCGACGAGGCCGCTCAGAAATACTCGGGAATCGCCAGCTGACACTCGACCGTGGGAATCACGGGAAGTGCCGAGAACAGCTGAGAATCAGCGATAACTGTCGTGACGTCACGACGCTCCCCTCTAACCAACCAACCAACCAACCACCACCACTAAAGGAGCGAAATTGGCCGTCATTGGCCTAGTTACGGAAATCGGAGAAACGTTTGTTATATTTTCGCTTATTGTAATAATGCCTGACATTATTCTTGTGGACTTAAAAAATAAAAAAAAAAAAAATTTGAAAAAATCGCCGCCAGAGGGCGATCGGAACGTTTTTCTTGTTGTTTTGCAATCCCCGCTGCCACTGCATATATTTGTGAACTGGCTTTACTTCATTTGATTTTGATTTCCGACACATCACGGCGATCGAAAACCGGAAACATATCCTGTAATTGTTAAATCACAATAAAATCATGGAATCGAACCTAATTCGAGCCGGCTTTTTGTTTTTTCCTAAAATCGAACTGAACCGGAACCGGAACCGGAACCGTCACGGCGATCGAAAACCGGAAACATATCCTGTAATTGTTAAATCACAATAAAATCATGGAATCGAACCTAATTCGAGCCGGCTTTTTGTTTTTTCCTAAAATCGAACTGAACCGGAACCGGAACCGGAACCGGAACCGAAACGATTAAAATCCTGACCGGTTCGCGATTTGACTGCTTCTGCGTAAAGCACCTTTCGGGTTAGGAAGACTGATGACTTTAGACAAATAAATGATTCGGTTCATAAAGGTTTTTGGCGTGATGCCTGTTGATTTTAGGAAGGAGGTGTACACTTTGATTGGTGATATTTGCCGGTCCATCATAAGAAAAAAAGTGAAAAGTTAATTTTCTTTCTTTTAAGGCTGGCTGGGCAACAGTTCTGCACCGCTGTTTTTGGCATTAACGTCCAGTATGTGAAAAGCAGTGAGATTGTAATGTTAAGGACGGACTTCCTGAAGCATTTACACCCTATGATATCAGTGTGCAGGAAATACATAGCTTAACAGTAGATAACGGTGCAAACATGGTAAAGTGTGTTTAATGCGTGAATGATGACGTTGAACAGAGAAGTGAGGAAAACTCGGAATACTGGAGAAATTCTCTAGAGGGAGGTTGGCCACCAAGGAAAACAAAAACAACCATTTACAGGTAAGATTCTTGGATTAGAACAAGCAACACTGACTGACATTGATACTGGTGTTGCAGTAACATGTGTCCAGTTAGGAGTTGCCGATGCAATTAAAGATCGAAGTATTGCTCGTTCAGGTGTCAAAGTTTATTCTGTCTGCAGAAAAACTGAGAACTCAGACGTATTCATAAGAAACTGAAACTTAAGAGACCTGTGTTAGACTGTTCCATAAAATGAAATTGGTACAATTCAAGGTTTTTTTTACATTACGAGATCCGACTAAGCAAAAGCTAAAACTTTTTGAAATTCCTGTCATCGGCAAAGAAACGGTCAGCATCGACTGCTACAAACCGCGGATGTCGCACTGTCTGCTCCAAGTTTCTGGTCTCAAGCTCGTGTTATTACCGCAAAGAACAAACGCGACAGAGGAGATCTTGGAGGACATTATTGTAATCCCCTGGAACAATATTTCAAGGAACCAGTGTAAGTTTCTTCCTCGTCCGGTTATGTTTTACAGTGTTGCCCAAAAAATTTAGTGACCGACACTGTCGAAAAAATATCGATATTGTTTGGCACAATATCGAATGGTTAGTTTTCTTTCTTGACGTAATGGTTATTGCGCACGTGAAGTGTCTTTTGCTCTTTCTTCTATCGAACCAAACCGTATCTGATAATGCGGTTCGGCCCCTTGAATGAGAGACCTCGACAATAGCTTGGTATCTCGTATGTAGTTCGCAAAACCGGAGGAATAACCCTGAGGGCCAGAGCTCCGGGAACGCTATTAAAAACCATAAAAATAAATTATGTCCAGAAAACTTTACAACAGAAGAAATGGCAAGAGGGTGGAGTCTGCTCTCAGCTTGTTTCGGAAAGGTTGCTTGCCGGCTCTCTCTCTCTTTTCAAACCAAAGAATTCCGTCGGTTCCTCTCCCTGTCATCATCACCACCATCACCAGAGCTCGTTTCGGAGCGGAATGATGCGAGTTTTCAGTAAGTTTGGTTATTTCACCGCTCGGGCTGCCAGGAGCCCGCGCTGGTCTCGAACCCACAGCTTCTTTGTTGATAACCCTGACTGCTTTTTATCCAATGTTTTAAAAGCCCTCTTTTCTAAGGACGCGCTGTGATATTAGTACAATAGAATTTCCATAGTTACACGAAACATCATTAAAGCTTGATTATTGACCTGTTTCTGTTTTGTTTGTTTGTTTTTTTTTAAATATTAAATACTTTATAAAAAAATAAAATATTCGATGGCGCGGTGGTTTGATGGTGCGAGTTCCATCCCGCTTAGGTTTTCTTCCGCATCTGAGCAAGAGGAATTTCCAAATGAGGACTTTCCGGCAGAAGTGCCACCAGACTCCATGTTGCGTAGGATGCGCTTGCTTCGCTTCCCTCACGAGTTATCTCCCCGCAGACCTCGGTGTACAAGCTGTTCTCGCTAACCAACACTTTAGTTACGTTCTCTTTATGTATTTAAAATTGTATTTATTTATTTTTTTTCACAAATTTTCTTACCCACAGCAATCTACTAATATACCGACTTATTTTATGCCTCATTTTTTAAAAAAAATTTACTTATATCATTGACCTCAAGGAAATTTCATCAAAATGAAACATTCGACAACCTGAAAGGATGACGTCACAGCTTTCTTGTGGAGAAGGTAGGAAGTCGCGCATCGGATCGTAAGTCTGACGTCGCTACTTGACGCTTACATCAACAACTCTGGATTCCGCCAAAGCTTTCGATATGAGAATATTTGATTCACAATTTGAAAAAAAAAAACAACATACACGCGATGGCTGTTTCTTGAAGTATTGATGGGAATACTGATAATTTGTGATTAGTAACTTTAGCATTGGAATTGAAACGTAAATACAGGAAGCAATAAAAAGTTCTCATTGACCTCACACGACCCGTAGTAGTGACGATCTTGGTGGACACGTTTTACTAAGATGGCAGATGTTTGTAACCCAAGGCAACGTACCCTGTACACATTAGACCCAAGATCTAAACAAAGACATCGGACGAACGCACTAGTCATTGACCAAACGGATCGATACATAATTGAGTAAAGTAAATGAAGTCAAGATGTTTCATAAGTGGGTGGGGGAAGCGGGGAAAGTCAACGTGTTCGTCTGGAGTAGAAACCATGCTAGGAAAGCACACCAAAAAAAAGCGAGAGACCATCCCGACCTTAGCAGTACAGTAGCTTAACCGTCAGATCACCGCGCCGTCTGGCGACGGTTTTTGATGTTGTGTAAATTCAACGCATACATTATAACGACAAGCTTTTAGGTCTTCGATCGTCCAGTGTCTAAGCTCGATAAACGGGTCAGTTTCCACCCCGGACGTGAGTTGAACAATCGATGTGAAAAGGAACCTCAAAGATGACAGCGGTGGTGCCGAATATTTCCTTACAGTGAGAGAATTCTGATCGCATTTTTTACTCTGTAAGCTACACGACTACTGAAACTATACCTAGCTGGCCGCCATCTTTGTGCCCTGACCCCGCCGGTCGTGTGGCGATAGATACTTATTCCCTTTTAACTGCTAATGGCCGGAATAACAAACGTGTACACGACTACATGCACAAGAAATCTTGGGGGGGGGTCTGACTCGCCAACGATGTAAACACAATGCGCAACAATGATTACAGGCCACCTAAAATAAAACAAACAAGCGACGTATTCAAGTGGCTCCCTCCCCAACTGCGCTATTTTCCCGATGTACCTGAATGCTTGCAATTCCCAATCTCATCGACTGAAAAGATAAAGTCAAAGTTTACACGTTAACATTGTGTGATCAGAAAAGAACACTCCTCTCTCTCTGTGTGTGTGCGTGTGTACTGACGTCATCTCTCTCTGTGTACCGACGTCATATCTCTCTTTCTCTGTGTGTGTGCGTGTGTACTGACGTCATCTCTCTCTGTGTAGTCACGTCATATCTCTCTCTCTCTCTCTCTCAGACCAACCGTGTACGTGTTGGTCTGATTATGTTATTGTCTGTTTAGCTGACAGCCGATCATGAAGTAAAAATCCACGTCAACTAGCCTTTTCATAATTCATTCCCCCCCACTAATGTCTGGTGCTGACAAAACGCTATTATATACATGGGTATATGTGAATTATATATGCCAGGTACGTTCACATGAAACCGGAAATGGTGAGCGGATACCATTAAAGCGATGTTATTCTAGTCAGCTTTCGATTGAACGTCCGTCTTCAATAACTGACGTGGTACTAGTAATTTTTACTCCGAGTCGACGAAAACAAAGTCCGCAACAATAAAGCAGTTTACTCTTTTCATGAGATTTTTAAAATAATCTGCGCAGTCATTTTGGATGTAAATAAATCCCATATTCATCAACCAGAATATTCTGTAAATCTGCTTTTCCATTATGTTACAGACGATTCCCGATCTTTCGGTTATTTTCTGGAAACCGAACTTTCTTCTCAATCTGCAAGCTTCTGAAGATCTCCAGGAATTTGGTCACGGCTCCCGCCGCCGCGCCCACACGTGTAGAAGTAGATATCCACGCGTCGGCATCTTCAGAAGATATTAATCACGAACGTGCGAGCAACAGGTAGGCGGTCGTGATGGACAGCAGATTACTGCCTGTGTGTCGAAATGGGTCAGACGCGTTCAGGAACCGTTGAGAAACCGGAGATTTCCCGGCAAAGGAATTGGCGGGGTTATCGGAACGATGGAGGGGAAATGGACGCTTTCCTCTCGAGAGGGAGAAGAACCGCCACCGAGAGAAGGACGAGTCTTGGCGAGAGTTCAAGAAAGAAAGAAAAAGGAGGCTTGTCTCGAGTGGAACATCAGCTAGAGAATCGAGGAAAGTGTTGCCGAGAAGATATCGGACATTGGGGGGCTTAAATCGCACATGCCAGATATATTTTTAAAAAAACGAGAGAGAGACAGACTTCATCCTTATCGTAAATAAGAAAATTAGCAAGTAGAAGATGTGATGAGCGAGTCCATTTAATCTTTCTGGTAATCGTGATGCTTTGCGAATCGGGAAGAACTTGGCGTCAGACTCATTTCTCCTGATGGAGACGGATCTTGCGACCTCGTGTCGCCATCGTTTTCGTTGGCTTTTATTCTATTCATATTAACTCTTAAAAAACCATTTAACTGAGATGGAAGCCTGCGCGTGCACCCCCAGTGTTAACTTTGCCAATTAAATTCAATATGTTTTGTTTTTTTTTTTCCATTTAAAAAACTTTCTCGAGTGCAATAGGCAGGCGACCGGTTTACGAGGGGCGAGACATTCGCGACGCTACGACGCCATTCGAACCCCCCCACCTTTATGGTAAACAGGCGAGCTGACAGGACCGTGTTGGGGGTGGAATGCCTATTGATCGGGGTGGCCATTCTACTACAGCCGGAAGCCGTCACGTTACAGATCGCTTGTTTGCACACCTGGAGATTGCACGAAGCGGACAAAAGTTGACGGTACAAAGTGGCACAAGGAAGCGACCTTTCGATGATGGATGGCACGTACTTCGGGAGAAAATGGTTGGCTGCTCGGCATAGCAGAAATAGAAAGGTGACAGGCGGCGAGGAGAAATTCGTAGTTTACCTGGTGCGCTGATACACCCGTCGAGAGACACGGAGAGAGAGATGACGTCAGTACACAGAGATGATGTCAGCACAGAGAGAGAGAGAGATGACATCAATACACACAGAAATGATGTAAGCACAGAGAGAGATGACGTCAGTACACACAGAGATGATGTCAGAACAGAGCGAGAGAGAGAGATGACGTCAGTACACACGGAGATGATGTCAGAACAGAGCGAGAGAGAGATGACGTCAGTACACACAGAGATGATGTCAGAACAGAGCGAGAGAGAGAGATGACGTCAGTACACACGGAGATGATGTCAGCTTAGAGCGAGAGAGAGATGACGTCAGTACACACAGAAATGATAAGCACAGAGAGAGATGACGTCAGTACACACGGAGATGATGTCAGCACAGAGCGAGAGAGAGATGACGTCAGTACACACAGAAATGATGTCAGCACAGAGAGAGATGACGTCAGTACACACGGAGATGATGTCAGCTTAGAGCGAGAGAGAGATGACGTCAGTACACACAGAGATGATGTCAGAACAGAGCGAGAGAGATGACGTCAGTACACACAGAAATGATGTCAGCACAGAGAGAGATGACGTCAGTACACACGGAGATGATGTCAGTACAGAGAGAGAAATGACATCAGTACACAGATCTGATGTCAGCACAGAGAGAGAGCAGTCATTTCCGTATCCCGTGATGCTCTTGGATGAAAATGGCTTGCATAAACCTAATGAAAGAATTATGCTGTGTAAATTCGATACTCTGTTAGTGTTTCCTCGAACATTTCAGTAAAACTTAAAACCGCCGCGGCCAAAGAAAAGAAAAACTGTTTGAGAAAGAAGCCCCTGAAATATTACAATCTACCAAAAAAAAAAAAAAAGTCCACAAAGGTACATATCCGCTATACAAGGCTGGGAAAAGGGTATCTGTGTTTTTAAGTTTCTCTGATGTCATCCAGAAGAAGTAGAACTTCAAATACTGTGAGGTAACTAAACTATAAAAATGGTCATCCTGGAACAGTACGAATGGATACAGCACAAAATGGCTGAATGTCCATCTAGAATTCCGTTCAGTTATTTATTTATATTTTTAAACGTAGTTTACTGTGTTTTCACTAAATTCTGTGGTCCTTCAAGGTACCAGACCGGCCCCTTTTACTTGAATTCAAGTAGACTCAGAATAAGAACGTTTGTGAACAACTTCACTTACGAAAATAAGCGTTCGCTTCGGTGGGTAAAAAAACAAGGAAAACGTCGTAATTGGTGAGAGAGCGGTTTTTCTTTTTTGTCTCGAGACTTTTCTCCGGGTACTCCGATTTCCCCCCCCCCTCCACCGACCAAGCCGTTTTCGCTGGAAGTCGGGCAGTGCGCATGATGTGGGACTCGACTTCATTTCTAATGGCCGACGTATGCCATCAAAGGAGAATCTTTACACAGCTTCCTTAACATATTTACCATCTTGGATATTTAATGTCGTGCCAGTACTGTATAACTGGACGGGCGGCTCGGTTGGCGCACGTAACCTCCCTGGCTTGGTTTCTGTTCGGTTTAGGAAACTGACGCTAGGTGGGGCGGGCGTTCTTTTGATGGATGATGCCTTCCCCGTACTTCAACGATGATATGCCGATACTCGCGGAAATCCTTCTAACAAAGAGGTGATAGCGAATAGGGTTTCCGTGTTCGCCAACCCGATCGATTCACGTTCGTACTTTTTCGCCAGCTACGTGCAAACCTGATCGACTTGATGTGACAGAGCGGAGGTATCCTCCTCCTCTCCAGTTTCCGGCGGAGGAGGGGGCAGACGACAACGAGTTAAAACAGCTCTTCAAGTCTGTCATCTTGTAAACTATCTGAGTCTATTCTATAACTTTTTATATCTCCGAAAAATAATCAAAACGAAATTAAGAAACCCCTTGTTTGTTTGTTTGTTTGTTTAATATAAGCTTCGTACCCATAATATGTCTTGCATCGGCTGGAGCATCTTTTTAATATGTGTAGAAAGAAAGCCATCTTGGTTTTTTTCTGCTCCTACCCCATTACACACACACACACACACACACACATACACACACACATACACACATACACACACATACACACACATACACACATACACACACATACACACATACACACACATACACACATACACACACATACACACATACACACATACACACACATACACACACACATACACACATACACACACATACACACATACACACACATACACACATACACACACATACACACACATGCACACACATACACACACACACACACAAATTTTAACACCCATTGACGTTTACGTTTTGGAATTCTACTACCTTTTTTATAGATACTAAAAAAGAGAGACAACATTACTGTCCCGATGGAAGTAGGAAAAAAACAAACAAACAACAACACATTTTAATTAAAGATGTCACGTCCGTTATCTTGTGATCTCCTCCGAGCCAACTTTAAAGCACTACTTCTGACTTTATGGCGGCGTCAAGATGTGCGGCTATTCGGTATGTAGCCTATTTACCTCTGAAAGGTGCGCCCCTTTTTTGGTGTGTGTGTGTGTGTGTGTGTGTGTGGTGTGTGTGTGTGTGTGTGTGTGTGTGTGTGTGTGTGTGTGTGTTAAAAGTCTTTCTGTTGTTGTTTACTGCGAATCCTAACGGGCGAGATGGGTTCTAACAAAATTAGATTAGAAATACACCAGGAATTCTCGGAAGTCACCTCTTTCTTACTATCGCCCTATCGTAAAATTTCTATATGACATTCCTAGTTTTTCTTTTTTAACGTCTGAGCCGTTAAATGCCCATCTAAGATTCTTTTTTTTTGAGCGAGTTTATTAGATATTAAGTAAGGAATGGATTTTTCAAAATGAGCAGAATTAATTTAGCCCACGACTACACAGCTTTTAGTAGTAGTTTACTTAACGTGTATGGACGGGAAATGACTCGCATACCAAGATGTTCACAAACAACGTCAGAGACGCACCGGACGGATGTGCTGTATGGTTTTTAAGCCTACGTCATGGTTGTGCTAAATGAATGCTGTATGGCTTCTGTCTGCGCGTCATAGTTGTGCCCTGTACTGATACTATCGTCTAATCATCTAATGCCACTACTCTTTCCTTTCATATAAAAAAGTATATTCAAAAACGCAGAAATATATAACTAAGAAAACTATTTTTATAAACATTTGATAATTTGGAATTTGTCGTTAATTTAAATGTTGAAACCGAATTATTTAAATGGTAGCAATATATATATATATATATTCAAACTCCGCACTTCGGTATTCCGTTAGCACCGAAAAGCGTTAAAATGTAAATATTTAAGAAACCACCAGATGTCGATTAAAGATTTTTTTAACCCACAACAGGCACGTTATTATCGTGTACGTAAATAGCCTCCCCTTCCTCCCCCCCCCTCCATCACCTGGCGATTCATGCAAACGTTTTGTTGCGCTCTTGTATACAAAAATAAATTCCGTTCAGCTTAGTTTGCTATTTAAAAGGAGCAAAACTCCCTGCCACTGCTTTTACAACACACCCAGGGTAACGGAATACACGTACGCGCGGCTTCAGAACCCCGCCCCCCCCACTGGCGCTGATACAGTCAACGTAAACTTACTCAATTCGTTTATAATTCAGTCCCCAAAGCGATATTTCTTTTAGTAACAATATTTTTTTGTGGACGTTTTAATCGGTTCATAATTATGTCCTCTAGCGTTTTTTATTGGTTGATTGCTGGAGGCGGAGGGGAAGTAAAAACAACAACAACAACAACAACAAACAAACCATGCTCTGAACCCCTAACGTTATCAAAGGGGATTTATTAAATCTCGCTCCAAAGGACCTATGTTCGCGCATTTACACGTTTAAATCGATCCGTGCATTCTGTGAAGTGGGTAAATCCACGGACGAAATCAAAGACGGCGCGGAGTAATACGAAAGTGAAGCTGACCTCGTTTTTACCGCTTATGACGTCACTTCTATACTACTTGCGGTTATTAGACTTCTGGTGTTTTACTCTTCTCTTCTCGGATCGACTCGAGAAATAACGAGAGAAAAAAAAAACAAAAACAAAAGCAAACGACGGGTTTGTTTGCAGGGGGGGGGATGTGTCTTTATTTCCGGATAATTTATGATTTTATCCGAGTCGGTTCGATATTTCGCGTTGCTTATGCGTGTGTTCTGTTTCTCCAGAGAGCTTCTGTACCCGCCCACCTCCGGTCGGTCGGTCGTAACTCATCTCCCCGAACCCGGCGCGCACTCTGCACGCATGGCGATGCTTCTTCCTCTCCTGACTTTCTCGCTCAACCGAAACCAGCCCTCGCGTGGTCGCTTCCGAAGCTGACACTTCCCGGCCGCGCCACACACACACACACACACACACACACACAGACACACAGAGGAAAGAGAGTGGCACGCTTACGAGCCCTTCTGGCGGTCAGGGCCCAGCCAGCGCCTTAACCCTTCCGGCGCGGGTGTCGTCGGTTTCTCCGGGTCTCTCCGTCAACTCCCTCCCCACCCCTGGCTCGGCGAAGCTGCGCTGGCCGGAAATGTGCGGGTCTCGAGTCCGACTTTCGGATTTTTTCTTGTAACTTCATTTAAAAAAAAAAAACCCAACAAAAAAACAACAGAACTAGAAACAAAACTTTTGTTTTATTGGTTTACCTCCTTAATACAGCGAGGCGGACTCGCGACAGAGAGAAGCGTCGGATCTCTCCCCACGCACCCGGTTACGTTCGTATCTTTGGAGCGACTGACCTACGCTATTGATTTTGAGGAGTTTAAAAATGAATTTGCAATATCCATGCGATTTAAACAGCAGCCATGGGCGACGCTAGAGCCCATGTGGCCAGGCCACCACAGAGGACTCTGCCGCATGGCGCTCTGTCCGGTTCTGACGTCACTCTGTCCGGTTCTGACGTCACCGCATGGCGCTCTGTCCGGTTCTGACGTCACTCTGTCCGGTTCTGACGTCACCGCATGGCGCTCTGTCCGGTTCTGACGTCACTCTGTCCGGTTCTGACGTCACCGCATGGCGCTCTGTCCGGTTCTGACGTCACGCAGAACGCGAGCGGCGCCGGACCGCAGGGCAGCAGCGAACAACACGGAATTCACTGCCGCAACTGTCACGCGAAATGTTCTCTTTATCAGTAAGTGTAGTGTAGAGTCCATCTTTAGCGGGGAATGCGAAGCGATGGCCTATCTTCATCGGTAAACATCAAGCAAAGTCCGTACTCCTTAATGAGGAAGGACAGGTAAAATCCGGGGACCGGGCGTCCGTCCATTGGAATTTTGTATAGGAAATTTTTTTTTCCATTTTCGTCTCTCTTTTTTTTTGAAATTCGCATAATTTAAAAGAAAAAAAAGTCTCTTTGAATGTAAAAAATATATATATTTATTTACAGTTTGCATACGACTTTAATTCCTACGTCACGTAGTCGCGACACTGCGCGATCAAAGGGCGGCAACAAAGACCTGACTCCATCTTAAGAGGAAAACTTAAATTTTAATTTTCACTCTTTAGGTAAAACAAATTTAAAAAGTTTAACCAATTTTTTTACAAAAAAAAGAGAGAAGAAACAATGCAGGGGTAATGATTAATTTAGACTTGGGACTGACGTCACCTAATATTTCTAAATTGACGCACATTTCGATGCTAAACTCTCTCTTTCTCTCGGCGTTGCTATGACACCGACTGGTTTCCCCCCCTCCAACGAGATCCACAATCCATCACACCCGGCGACACTTTTCTATCTACAAGCGCACCTGCCGGCCGGGGGGGGGGCTAAAGGTGTAAATATCCCCGGTCTCACGCCGCACCACCGGACCGTATGGGAAATTTATCACCGGTAAAAGACGTCTGAGCGGAAACCGTCAGAGTCTGTAATCAAGGGGATTGTAATTAACGTAATACACGTAGTCTGATACACACACACACACACACACACACACACACACCACACACCTCCCCTTCTCTTCTTTCCATCCGGGGTTACTTCTCATTGTTTACATCCTTGCTTTGTATTATTAAGGAGACCGCATCTTACCTGCGGCTACTTCGAGGAAGTGTTTTTTTAGATAAACTGCTTTTTCCTTCTCCGGCCCGCACTACGTACGATAGGGGTGGGGCTAGCGGATGCGTACGATAACCAACAATGTCTGGCTGAGCTAACAGGCAATCTACTAAAAGGCTTAATATTCTGATTCGCCCACTCTTCGCTTGCGCGTCCGCGTGACCGAGACTCCCTCTACACAGGTGCTTACCGAATCGAGGATCCGGGAAGGGGGCGGGGACGGGGGAATCGTAGCTTTTCGTAAAAAAAAAAAATAATTTTTTTTCTTCTTTTAGAGTGAAAAGGGGAAGAAAAAAAAACAACTATATAAATGATGATTATTGATCCTAGGGTCTGCGGTGCGGTGGAAAGCAGCCGTTCTGAAATCTACAATCCCCCATTGAAGTGATCCCTTTGTCCTCTGCACTGTCGCCGACACGCAGCTCGCCCAGGTCAAACGACGGTGATTTCTCTTCGTTATTGCATCAGAAATAGAAAGGAAAAAAAAATTTTAAAACGACTCAGTCCTAATAATTTCCTCCTGCCTGCTGATCTTTTCAGCTGTGACATCACACGGGCACCCAACCCTACAGCAAGACGTCTGCGAGCCTGTAGACAGACCTTTACAGTACATTTCACTGCAATTCTACATCAGATAACATGCATTAAAACTTTAAATATATTATTATTATTATTATTATTATTATTGCAACTTAATATCTCGGGTTATCTTTACCATCATCCGCTACTCTCAGCCACCCAACTACATCTCAGTTTATTGAAATAAGCCACACAGATTATTTCCTTTTAAGTTTCCAAAACCATTGTATACACGTACATATTAAGAATGGTCGGTTTACTAAACGTTTGAGCAGATTTGGAGAGCGATTTCCATTGTAGCTTTATCCATCTTAGTTTTTCTCTTCAGTCATTTACTTTACCTACTACCATCCACTAATAATAATAAATAATAATAATAATATAATAATAATAATAATAATAATAAGAAGAAGAAGAAGAAATCGTTCCTTTTTGAATGTTTAAGTGCGAATGCACAAATTTATGTTTAAAAGATTCACCGCCGTGTAACACTGTACTATAACTATTGGGACCCAAATGTTGATTCTTGTTATCTTTGCCAAAAAAGAAAACTTCGAGATAAGATATGACATTTATATTTTAAATAATAAATAAAACAACAGTGCACACAATTCGCTGCTCATTCGAAATAGCTAAAACACTTAAAAAAAAAAAGAAAAGAAACGAGAGTGCGAGCCGAGCAGGTAATACGGGTAGGTAGGTAGACCAGATCTCTCTCTCTCTCTCTCTTGCTAATTACGAGATTTCTGAATACAGTTGAATGAACTTCGCACACGCATAAGTTCTTACGTAATTACTGCTTCAGTGGTACTCAATAATAATAATAATAATAATAATAATAAATAATAATAATAATAATAATAATGATGATGATGATGATGATAATAATAATAAAATGATGATGATGATGATAATAATAATAATAATAATAATAATAATAATAATAATGATGATGATGATGATGATGATGATGAATAATAATAATAATAATAATAATAATAATAATAATAACAATGATGATGATGATGATAATAATAATAATATAATAATGATGATGATGATGAATAATAATAATAATAATAATAATCATAATAATAATAATAATAATATAATAATAATAATAAATAATAATAATAATAAAGTTGTTTTTCTAAATTAAATTTCATATTGAGAATTAATTCATTTTATTCTTCTCTCATGTACAAGTCACGAATGCTGCTGCCGTTAATAATAATAATAATGATGATGATGATGATGATGATGGTGGTGATGGTGGTGGTGTGGTGGATTTGTTTGTAAAGTGTATCGTGTTGCCGTGGTACCGCGTGTAAAGGGGCGGGCGGGAGGAGAGAAGCCGGCCGGCCACCCAGCGCCAGAGAGGAGAACTAACCAGCCGGCCACGGGGATGGAGGAGGAGGAGGTAGCAGCCAGCCAGCCATATGGACGGCTGTAGCGAGTCCTGAACGCTCGCCTGCCTGCCTGCCTGCTGCTGCTGCAGCCCCGCTCTCGGTTAACCTCGGCGCCGGGCGGGAATTCCAGAAATTAATTAGCGCGCAGCAGCATCGGCGTCACGCGGCGAAGCCCGACGGACGGACGGACGGTCGGGTCCCACCTAGCTGCCCACCCCGGGCCCGCCATGACGGGTAACGCGGCGCGCATCCACTAGGGGGCGGGCAGGGCAGGATTTCCCAGCATTCCGCGTCGTCGTCGTCGTCGTCGGACAAGTGCGGCTCGGAGGAGGAGGGGGAAAAAAAAAAAAAAGAAGAAGAAGAAGAAAGAAAAGAAAAAAAAAAAGAAAAGAAACAACAACAACAACAAAAAAAGGAAAACACAAACAACAACAACAAACAACAACAACAACAACCAAAAAAAAAAAAAAACAACAACAACAAAAAAAACCAAGATGGCTCTGCACCGCGCTCAGCTCTGCCGGAGAGGCTCGAGAAACGGGTCCGAGAAGGAGGAGGAGGAGGAGGAGGGGGACGGCTACATCCAGGTGTTCGTGAGGCCGCTGGAGCAGGGCCGGTGCGGCCTGGTGCTGGGCTGGCTGGGGCTGAGCGGCGCCAGCCTGACGGCGCAGCAGGTCGGGGCCCTGTACGGGCTCGGCGCGCTCGCGACCAGCGCGTGCGTGTACCAGCTGCTGCGGTGCGATGTCGGGCTCCTCTTCTACCGGCTGTGCGGCCTGGCCGTCCCCATGTTCAGCATCGTGTGCGCCTTCTACTGGCTGTCCCTCTGCTTCCGGAAGACCTGGAGCAACACCAGCGTCTACCTGCTGTTCTCCTCGTGCTACGTCGGCGAGACCCTGGCGCAGATCCTGGCCTGCGGCGACGACCGGGGGGGCGGCCCCCCGTCGTCGTCCTCGGTGACCCAGCCCCTGGTCGTGTTCGCCGTCCTGCTGTCGGTCAGCCTGGCCAGCCTCTTCTCGTCCCTGGAGACGGCCTACAGCGCCGTGGTCATCCTGGTGGTCAGCTCCGCGCGCCTCCTGGCCTGCACGGCCCTCGCCGACCTGCCCCAGGGGCTCCGCCCTTACATAGCCTACTCGTGCGGCTTCGGGGGCATCATAGTCTCCAAGTACATGGAGACCGTCTTCCGACCCCCTGTTAACAACTACATGACACAGGACGGGAAGATCCCGGTGATCAAGAGGCGACGGTCCAGCTCTTCCAGCTCTCACGGCTTCTCCACCCACCGGTCGACCAGGAGGACTTCGTTACCCGCTTTAATTCAGAGATCTCAGGTAGGTTGGTTGTGTTCTTCTCCCCCCCTCCCACCCCTAGTAGTGCTCGTACTCCTCTCCCACCCCTAGTAGTGCTCGTACTCTCCCCCCCTAGCTCTACCTGTTCCTGCTTTCCGGTTTGTTTACATCCCGATCCCCCGCCGCACACATTTCTGGCTACCCCCCCACCCCCACCACCGTTCTATACGACAGAGATGGGCGACGGACGGGGGACAATGAGAAGATGCTGCATGCGAGGTGTATCTGTTGTTGTTGATGATGATGGTGGGGCCGGAGGAGGAGGACGACTCCATTACTTCAGCTTTAAAGAGACCCCCCGCCCCCTTCCCCTGTCCCCATCCCCGAACTCTCGGTACTGGTAATCTCCCGCCGCCAAACTCTCCGCTGTGACATTATCTTGCCCAGTTAAAATGACCAAATATCCGGTTACCCCCCCCCCCTCGGTGCCCCCTTACGCCATTGGAAGGCTGATGATGTAAACAAAGACCCCGTGCTTGCCGCTAGAGTTACCGAAAAGTCCCCGTCCCGTCCCGTCCCCGTGGCGCTCGCTGGTTTTATTCCCTCCCCTTCCCCGGGTTAGCTAACAGCTGGCCCCTACTTCCCCCCAAAAAGGCCGAACCGATGTTTATGAGAACGTGGAAGCCACCCTAACCCTGTCCCGCGATCCCCGGCCGGCCGGGGCCCCCAAGAAGGCTGGCCGCGCGCACTACTGGGAAGACGCGATAGCGCTATTGTTGTGTACGTTATCGGTTTCCATTCTTGACCAGGAAGCGATCCGCGGAATTTACTGGAAAACGTTTGCTTCAGAAACCAGAAAACACCCCCACCCCCAACTTTCTTCCTCCTTCCCCCCCTCCGCCCCCTTTTCATTAAAGGCTCCTCTCATCAAGCGCCATCCCATAGAACATCGAACGTGTGTGTGTGTGTGTGTGTGTCGTCCAGCCGCCTTTAATGAGATAGCGATTTTCGATTTGGCAGTTCTAAGAAAACCAAACACACAGGCCTACGGACGGGTGTATACTATTTCCGAGCTTACGGTGTATTAGGATAATTCTGAGCAAAAGTCTGGGGCGACGTGTTCTTCTGGGAACCAAGACCAGACATTTCGTATCATCGAGCACACATGCATGTGCGTGGTGGGGGGGGGGGGGATTTAAATAGGGGAGGCGACTCTGGCGGAAACACTTCCATCAGTTGTGCGGCAGGTGCGTGAAGGAAGAAACCCCCGTTACCGGGATCAGCTCGCTGGACTCGGTTGCTGCAACGAAATCCGAACTTCAGTTTCTTTGTCTTTAGGGCTCCCACACAATAATAATAATAATAATAATAATAATAATAATAATAATAATAATAATAATAATAATAATAATAATAATAATAGTAGTAGTACTTTAGGACTCAAAAGGGTTACTAGTTCCGCCCCGTCGTGAGCCCGTGTTTGAGTGGATTCGTTCTGTGTGTCGTTTCCCATGTCCTTCACCGCTCGATTCCCCAGTTGCCTTTGCCGTTCGAGTCCCGTTCCCGTTGGAAACTCACCGAAAAACGTCAAACTTATTATTGTCTTTTACATTGTATACTTTCATTTGGCAAGATGTTCATTGCCTGTTCTTCCTAGTTATCGCCAAAGGCGCTGGTATTACTAGTTACTCCATCAGTTATCTCCCCGTTAATACCCTGTTCACCATCAACAACAAAAGCATTTATCATCTGATCATTTGCTAAGTCTTGTAAATGTATTGCTTCATCATCGTCATCTCTATTATTATTATTATTATTATTATTATTATTATTATTATTATTATTATTATTATCAGATCTGGTATGTGCCAACTTTCATTTTTTTATAATTAAGAGAAGCAGAAACTGCAAGAACTTAACTGCTGACAAGGTGTGGCACTTCGCTTGCAGCTGTAATCTCTTGCTCTTCCTCCTTATATATGTATAAGTTCATTAGTTGAGTGCAGTAATTTCTCTGCCAGAAATTAGTGGAACTGGAGTGCTGACATAAGTCATGCGTGAAGAACCTGGTTTGATTTTAGGCTGTATCCTACAGCTAACAGATGGCTTCTGGATTACCTGCCTCTTGAAATGATCATCTCTACTGGATGCCATTTGGTTTGTCGCAGGGATTTCTCTCAGCCCTGGAAACGCATCTTGCCACATTCTGAACAGATATAACTCCGCAGCTTCCTTTGATGCTGAAATTGGGGTCATCCTCACTTTCTGTTAATGTACCAAGAATGGGTGTGTGCAATTCGGGGCCACAATCAAAGGTGGTTTTTCATTTTAATTCTTGCAGCAAACATGCTGTAACTTATTACCTGTTTCAAATAATTTAGCAACTTCTGAGACTGGGAGAAATAATGTTAATATTAAGGATAAGAAATAAATTGATACAACTTGAAATATATACATATAACTATTATATAAAAGTGTTTTTGTAATTATCTTCAGTGTTAGATGTACTGTGTAGTACAACTTATAAGTCAATTAATCAGGATGTACTATAATTATGTGATAACTCAGGGCATAAGTAATTTTAAATTAATATACTGAACTAGCTTTGTGTTACTTGTTATTTTATTTCTTTCTTTTTTTAAAAAAAAAATTGGCAAAGGGGGCTGGAAATGAGAGAGTAGTAAAGCTCAAAACCAGTTAACATATTTTTTTTTTAAAATGATATTTTGTAGCTGTGTTTTAAAAAATCTCCCCTCTCCCAGCGTAAGAAGATGGATGCTCTGCTTTGAGCCTAAAGCTCTGGCATTCATCAGGCAATAAAACTTGCCCCAGTTTTCTGGGCAGCCACAGATTGCTAATTGCAAGGGGGAGGGGGAAAACTTTTGATAAAAGTGCTGGTTACATCTGGAATTCTGATAAACCATGCTTTTGAAAAGCGATAGCCACAATGTGCAAATATTACTTTCCACACAGAAGATCACACGACTCCTGTAGGAGCCCTTTACTTTGCCGCTCTTAAAACACCTTATCTTCATAAGCAACAACCACTTTACGAATGCATTGGAGGGCAGTTTTTTTCTTCTACTCCTTGGGATTCCAGCATACAAGGAGACATTGTTGAACTTGCGTGTATTTTTTGGTGGAGATATCAGGGTGTACCAGTTTATTGGAGTTGTCAGTGGACAGCTTTATAGAGGCTCAGGTGTCGTAATGTATGTGAACTAGTGAACAGGCCTGTCACTGACTTGCTTGAAATGTCAGAGTGGCAGGAGTTTAAATCTGATTGGGCAGCAACTAAAATTGGAGACCTGTTAATGTATAGATCCCACACACATACAATAAGGATTGTAGACATCAGCTGTTAACCGATCCATTCACCCATCTCCGGCCACTGGTTCTTTCTCTTGTAAATGTGCAATTATGGAGAAACCTTGGGCATCTTATCAATCCACTGACTGGAAGATAATGATGGTTCCCTTTTTGTGGACATTAAGGATTCTGCTGTCCTTGAATAGTCTCTCTTAGGCCATTGTAAATATTCCATGGCTTTGAAAATTCTTCTAATTTGGCATTCATATCATATGTGAAGGGTTAGATTTTGCTGCTGATTCTGCCACATTCATGTGGGGTGACACTTCCTGTCTGGAACAGCCTTGCCATCCTAAATAATTAACGCAGACAGTATAGCTCATTCTTGATAAATCAATTCTCTCTACAGTATGTGCGTGCACTATCTTTTATACTAAAAGCGAAAGCATATGCATCTTTAGTAAGACAGAATTTGAAGGCACTTTATTAATAAACTACATTGATTCCGTTATAACTAAACAGTGATTTTAATGGGACCTCTTCAATGCATAGAATTAAAGTGTAATTTTGAATAACTTATTACATGTTTTAACCCTTTTTATACCATGCCATTTTTTTACTTTACTCATACCATTTGGAGCCTAGCAACTCTAACACTAGTATTTGTGTTGAATTGGCTGTATATTTAGTCAATATGTTTGTAATGCATAACACGTGGGGTTGGAGCGATATATAGATTTGTTGTTACGAAGGGTTATGCTAATGAGGATGGCAGTTGGTGTCTCAGCTCTCTACTATGGTTCAACTTGTGCTGAGTTATTCAGATTTAAAGAGTGGTGAAATGCAAACGCACTCTAGACTGTATACAGAGGGTTAATCATCAGGAGAGAGAGAGAGAGAGTATTGATGACCAGTAACGAGATTTGTAAAGTGGTGAGGTACGATGTTGATGTTGGATGAAGGTGATATTATCGCTCTTGTTACTATTTTATCGCATACTCTCCAGCTGACGTTGTGGCAGTTATTTGTGGAATTTAATTCTGTAATTCTTACAGGGAACCTCTAATTGGTAGATGGTTGCATGAGGAATTTTCGTAGACGACTGTTACTAAACCAATCCCTGATCACAGTGTTTTAGATTTTCATTCAGAACTAACATTAAATTCAAAAAAGTTTTTAAAAAAATTAGTTTTTTCATCTGTTATCTAAACTTAAGTGTATGGAAAAACACAATAGGATGATAAGGAAATTGTAGACCAGTTGTTGTTTTCTCATTTTAATATATTTGTCGAGCTATACTTTACTTTTTCTAAGGGTTACTTATTGGAAATAACATGGTATTTTGTGAATGTATAGCATTTTTTGTTAGTATCTACAACAAATAACTCAAAAAGTGTCTTTTTTTAAATATAAATTTTAGACAAAAGCAATTTAATGAAAGCTTTATGTAATCTGAATATTTTCAAGATGGCTATTTTCTGAGTTCTATTTAACATATCTAGGCAAAGCTTCACTACTAGTGGTGCATGCAGGAAACTAATGCCTTTTAAAACATTTTTTTAGATTAGTGTTGTATATATGATTGCAAAAATCTCAAATATTATTTTGTGCAGATATTATTGGGTATGTAAAGGTTAGTTTTGGTGTACTACATTAAACAGTACTATAGCTCATAACCAATGGCATGGTTGTTCAGTAGTTGCTGCTGTACTGCTGCTGTTGAGGGGAAGTTAGAATCTCAGTCAAGACCATTGGTTTGGTGTACCATTATGGTATCGTGGTAGTTGTTTTCCTTTTGCCCATCAGCTGGCTGCGTGGATTTGCTCTGGGCACTTTTAAAAGCCCTAGTAAGGATTTTTATGCTGAAGTCGGAAGTATTGGGTTGCATGTGATGCAGGACTGATTGGCAACGCTTCTTAGTGGGCAGCTGTAACACTTCTGGAGATGCCGGGATGTTTAAATGGCAGCCAGATACTATTAAGGCAATACTGTCTTTAGCCAGGTTTTATTTGAACATCCGTAATATCAGCTCTGATGTACCTGGATATAATTATTTGAATATAGAAATGATCAAGAACAACAGGCGGTCTCTCTCGAAGTATTTGTTGAGTGACAGGTTGTTTTAAATCCTTGTTGAAGAGTTTTAGTGAAAATCTAAGAAAGTGGTTTAGCCAGGAAGAACCAGTCATTTTATTTACCTGCGAAATAAACAACGATCATTTATATCAAGACTGAATGGATTTCTTGGGGTTTTTTTGTGTGCAGATGCTCTCATCCAAGAAAGGCTAACTATTTTGTTTGTTGTATCATACACATATCTCTATAACATTTGGTAATCTATTTACATTGGATGTGACCTTGACGAGTGTCTTAGTGCTGCGGTTATCCACTAGAAAGCACAATTTCTTATTCCATGCCACAAAGGTCCTGGCAGTAGAACTCTTATGCTTTTGCTTGAGAAGTCACAGAAGAGAACTTTCCACTTTCCTTTTTTTGATTTCTGGTTTTTCTGTCTCTTATTTGAGGTATAATACAAGAACCAGGATTTCCTAATATCATCTGCACATTTTTTAGCATCAGTGTCTACTATGCGACAAATATTATTTATGGAAATAATACAGCATTGAAAACTGAACCCTGTGGCACACCACTGTTGTTGATAATGTCTTTAAAAAGAAGTAAAAATTAAATAATTCTAGTTATTTTTGTGAATACATCACAAATTCTAAGCTCTGCGTGTATGTGGAATGTGTAAAGTAAATTAAAGAAAAGTTTGTTTTATTTAGCTGTGATTATTAGCAAACGTTGTAGGTTTGCCCAAACCAGTTGTCTCACAGGTGTTACAAATATCACGACTCATGTTCAGCTCCATTATACAAACAAGCAAAAACTGCTGAATCCATAAATTTTGGTAGTTAGAAGGGCCCTCCCCCAATACGACAAAAAACAGAACGTTTAAGGCTGTAAGGATATATAACTCATCATCATGATCATGTATCTCCGATTGGAGCGGAGTTGTCAGCAGTCTCAGATCAGCATCCAGTATCCAAAATAGTTGCAGGAGAAAGAGTATTTATGTGATGGGCTCCTGTAATCCTTCCATCCCGTTCAGAAATGGACCACCAGAACCCTTCATTTTTAGATATGGGAGGAAATGCATGTAGCCAGCCAGCAAGAACCCATTCCGTGGAGGTATGCCAAAACTAGCTTTCAGCTATAATCGGTAATTTATCACTGGGCTGCTGCATCTCCAAAGACATAACTAAAACAGCTGTTAAAATCTGTTCAGTAGCGATGAGCAGTTTGCTTTAGTTCAGTAGTTGGGAAGCCATTGCCGCTTATGTGCGCATTCTTATAGAATCACTGGCAGCCATGTTTGCCTTCTTGCTGTTGAGATAATTCACAAAGCATATTGGTGGGTGTTCGAGGATAGAGAAAAAAACTCATATCTGATCATTAATCTAGCTAAATAAGGTGTGGATGCCACACTAAGATCAGTCTTTACAACAATTTGAAATTATGGAAAGATATTTGAATTCTTTTGTCGTCCTCATTTTCCAGAGTTTGAATCCCAGTCTGGATCACCTCGGTTTGGCATATTTCATATTTCCCAGCCAGCCCTTGTTGGGTTTCTTCCTGCATCTGAAAATGAAAATTTCTGGAAGGGAGGTTTTTCTTTGTGGCCTCCAGTGATGGATGACCCAGTGGTTATGTGCAACCTGTTCAGTTCACAATTCCTAAATCTCATAACCCAGAGGGATCTGCCAGACCTGTAACCAGGGAGGGGAGGGAGGAAGCACAAAGCAAGATGGAAAAAGGAAGATATATATTTTTTTTTAGATTGTAAACTCGAATCCAATGAAAAAATTACTTCAGAGTTTAGTTGTATGCTGAAGTTAGTTAGCTATGGGGAAGTTGTTCTAAACGAACAACCAGATTATTGCTAAAAGCTTATTTAATTTATCACATGCCTTCTGGCTAACTGTGAAATTAATTATTCGTTTTTTACTCGACTGGTGCGTTTAAGGCGACTAAATGCAATTAGGATGTAATCTATTGCATTATTTTGCCATTCCATAGAATGCAGTGGCTGAGTAATCTCAAGTAGAGAATGAAAACATTTGCGCGAGTAAGGAACGGCTTGGAAAGAGGGAAAGGCTAATGTGTCGTTCTTGATGGTGTGGAGAACCGGTGGACTTCACCAATTAGATAAACAATAACCTGCAAATCTTTAGTATTTTACTATGGAGAAGGATAAAGGTGGGAATGGAGCAAAACAAACGGTTTACTTCACTGCTGATATATAGGTTTATTAGCAAAGAACAGGGAGCACTCGTTGGTGGGGGGGAACACACACTCAGTGGCTCAGGAAATGCAGTTGTCTGGCAGCAAGACGACGGCAAACTCTAGACAGAAACCGTGGAATTCATCAGGATCTGCTATGTAATTTGGCTGCTTTCCTGTGACCGAAGAACCATTTAAGAGGAGGTACTAACTAGACCTGCAGCCCAGAGACTTTTCCTAACTTAGTTTCTGTTGAGTACAGCCATTTAATGCCAACTGTGCAGCTGAAATTGCCAATATACTGATGCATGAGACGAGGACCAGATTTTAAACAGTTTCCAATTATTGTGCTTTCAAGGGAGCAGTGCAACAAATGGATTTTTTTCTCTCTTTTTTTTGGTATGAATAGTGTAAAGATTAACAGTTAACCTGGCTGTTTAAATTCCAAAATGAAATGGTATTGCTCAGTGTTCTTCCAGGTAAATATGCTTTTAACTGTGACCAGTAGTATCTCCAGGTATATGATTTTTGTTGGTAAGGAAATGGTACAAGTTTATAGCTGCTTGGATGGAGGGATATGAGAATTTGTTGGTTACAAACACACATTCAGAGAATGAACTCGTGTAGGTTAATAATGGTGAAACCCCTAGCTACTAGAAAGTTCTATCAAAGAGGCAGATAAAGTAAATGTGTCTACTATATCTTGCACTGTACATTTTGAATCTAACACTGTACATATGTTGATAATGCAGTATATAGCAGAAATAGATATGTTTGCTCTCTATTTACCTTGTTTATCTTATTTGACAGATGCCATTTAGTAAATAGGGATTTTTATCATTATAAATGCTACAGGAATTGGGGTTGCTTAACAAAGTCAGAAATCATTGAAGGTATCTGTATATTTAGACATCAGTGGGAAACTGTGTGGAAAAAAATTAATTTAAAATAGAATTGATGTAGAGTTTTGCATGGGTTGTCATTGCTGAATGAAAAATCTAGTTTGTAATTAAATTCTGGTATCTGTAGCCTGGCAGTGGAACGTGTTTTTGTGTGTGTGTGTGTGTGTAAATACCTGGATATTAGAAGCTGTGTGCGTGTGTTCTGGACCACATTTATCTGCTACCAGTTATGCTGAAGACTTGAAATCTTGTTGCTGGGAAATATCGTTTGAAGTAACGGTGAATTTAAAAGCAGGTTATGAAAAAAAAAAACCAAAAAACAATTTACAAAAGAGTAAAGAAACAAAAAAAATTTGATAATAATTGCTTTATTTTTAAGGCAGTTCTGTGCGTGCAATCCAAATCTGGTCTTTATCTGCCAATAATTGAAAAAACCTTCCCACAATGCAATTACTACAAAAACAACAACAACAACCCTGATTAAGTATTGATCATTGTCACACAGGCTATGGTGTTGCATTGTGGGATGGTTTTCTAAATTATCGGCAGATGGAAACCAGATCTGAGTTGCAAGCACAGCCGCCTGGATATTGGTTGTATTGATAAAAATTTGGCAGTACTTACAGATTTAAGGCGCTGTCGAAGAGTAACAAACTGGTTTTTATTTTAAAAAAAGCATAAAAATTACAAAACAAAGCAGTTGAATAGAATTACCATTATTGAGAAAAGTGAATGGAGAAAAGAAAGAAACTTCATTGGAAGGCAAAATCAGATGGGAAATCACTAGTTTACAGTCGGCTACAGTGACTTTGAAATTAACTTTAGCTAGGAATATGAAAGAAGTTCTTAAGTTTAGCATGGTTTCTTTGGAAAGAGCACAGTAAAAAGGTGATATTTATGGCTTTATCAATATGGGTAGGCAGTAATATTAGCATTTTTTAGCTTATTTACTTTAGAAAAAGGAGGAATAAATCCTTTGACTCAAACATTTAACTTATTATTATTGCTTAATTTGGAAACTTTTATGGATAAGCTCAGGATTAAAAGCCAGTTAGATTATAGTCAGCAAATGGACACAATACAGCTGCTTCAGATGAATTTCATTCTAGACTTTCATGACTGGTAGCTAAGCTTATTAGTTACAGGTATAGATAGTTCTAGTTAAGCCCTGGCATCTTTAGAAAGGGGAACATAATTTCTCTTGGAAATTAGAGCCCCTTTTAAGTTTAATGACTATTATTTAGAAAATTTTAAATTGAGCATCCAACAAGATCTGAGCCTCTTAGCAGTTAACATCTTCTGGATGCTTGCTAGTGCTATAAACAGATATGATGTAAACTGTCTTGTGTTTGACTTATAGAATTTTGGTCTGACATAAAAGATTACTTTGGATCAGGAAAACTATTAATGGCTAGAAGATGACAGAAAATACTTAATCATTTTTTTGTTTGTTTCCCTTCGCTTTTTTAAATGCTGAGATAGAGATAAATAGATAGTAGTGAATAGAATTCTGCTGATACCAAATTGTATAAACCTTTGTGGGCTAAAAGATTTCTGAAATTAATCAAGTTTCCAAAAACTTAATTATTATCTTTAGAAGGCGCAATTTCTGTGTGCCAGAACATAACGGTGTAAGTTTAGACCTGAGTAAAAGGCAGCATTGGTGGTATTCTGCGTTTGAAGAAATTCTAGTGACTTTGTATCTGTGGAATTAAAATGGAAATAGCAGTGCCATAGTCTTGCTGGTGAAATCTAAGAAGATTGAGCACATTAATCCTTTGAGGAGTGAGCTTTTTTTTGCATTGGAGAAAAAAAATGTAGAAATTGCTTTAATTTCAACATTTCCCAATGTTTTGTAATGTACAGGCTTCCTGCAGCCTGTAAAACCTTGGAAATTTATATTTATGGGATTACTGTGTGTGGATATATATCCACTTCCCATACAGTATACGAGTATTACTCTTCTAGGGGTTAAATAGGAATATTAAAAGCGAGGAACTTGTTTTTGCATTGTCTGTTTGCTGCAGTATGTTAACTGCACACATCTAAATGAGACCATTTCACATCTTTAAGATTTCATGATCATATGTGGCCAATCTAATTAGTGAGTGTCACTATAAGCTAGTATTACCTTTGGTTGGTTCTCGTGTTTCTTTCTCAAGAACTGGGATATATACTACATGGAGTTGCACCAGTTCAAATCATAATTTCTGGAGCATCATGCTGAATTCTTCTTTTCTTTCACGAAGAGGGGGAGATATTACATGGCCTTTATCATTTTAACAGTCTATACAAAGGACTGCCCTGGCAAGGGAGCATAGTCGCTTCGGTTATCTGTGAGGGAATGCCTGGTACTGCGAACTTTGGCAAGAAAATCCTTAATAAAACTCTTTGGGAAACTGGAATGCTTGGAGAAAACCCATGTGGCTGGCTGGCTGGTAAAGAAGAGCAAGAAGAAACTGTACCGTGGATGTATGCCAAGCTGAGGCAGCAAGCTTTCTGCCAGGAATACAGGAGAATTGCAGCCCCCAGATAGCCATTTCTGTGGAAATGGCATGTTCGAGAAAAAGTTAGAGAATGAGTTTGCACCATAGTATTCAGGTGTAACAACACCTGCCAGTGACCTGAACATTGAAAAGAATTATTATCTGTTCCTAAGCCTAAACATATCGACTGGATAATAAATGCACTTTCCACTTATTGTTTCTGTTTAAGAATCAAGTCTTCTAGATGGAAAATAATTGGAATCTGTTGGCAATGTTTCTCTTAAAAATTATTCCAAAAGATAGTGTTGGAGAAGTAAGTATCTCTGATACGTGCGGCCTTTTTGTAATTGTCCTTCTACAGTAGCACATTAGTCCAGTAGTAGACTACTGGACTATTATGGTTGGTGTCTTGAACCTGATTCTCTCTCACAAGGAACTAACTTTTGGTACACTGTGTGTCTAGCATGGTTTATTCTCACCACTCTTCCTTAGCTAGCCATGTGAGTTTTCTCTTACAACTAAAAATGGAGGGAGCCAGTAGGGCTTTTGCTCTCTTTTTCAGTCTGGATTGGTTGTCTACAGAAGTCCTGACCTGTAACCCTTTCTAATTTCACATCAGAAATTCAGCGTTCCTCCTGCATTGGAGGGCTTCCGCAGCTGATGAAGATCTAGATGTACGTGTATTAGCCTTGCCAGTGCTAATGTTTTTCCCTTTCATATGGGGAGCTGCTGAATGGGCGAAATTCTAGTACCCCATCTTAGGTATTCCAAAAGTCAGAGGTTTGATGGTAATTTTAATTTAGCAAGAAAATTTAGATGAGCAAACATTCCACAATTTATGGTATAAAGTTATTAAGGGAATAATCTGCTTTAGGTTGAGACAGCAGCCACGGCACAGATTTTGAAGATAGTGACCCGCCTCCTCATCTGAATTACATTCACTCTAACTCATTGATGGTGGTAAAAAGGAGATTTTGATGAGATCTAATTTGATGACTTTATGTAGTACAATTAAAACTCTTTTTAACACACCTGTGGGGCCCCTAAATTAAGGGTTTCTTTTCTAAAACTAATTTACTTTTATATTTTGCCCCACTTGGCTTATTATATTTTAGAGATATGAACAGCAAATATTTCTGTATTTTTAAATAAAATATATCTTATTATTGTTTATTACTCTTAACTTATGAAAATCGAATGAAACAAGGCTAATGCGTAAACACAGCCTTCTGATGATAACAGCTTGTCCACTAAAATTTCCAGTTTGCTGTTTTCTTTTCTCTTTAAATAACTGTTTTCTGATTTCTCATAATATACATTAAATTTAAAAAAAAATAAAATTATTAGTTTAGTCAAACTGTGAGTTTGAGAATTGTGTTAGAACATTCACAGCATTATTATACATACATATGTCTACTTTCAGAGAACAATTACACTGCATTTCTCTCCATTGATGATAATCACTTTTCAGCTGCAGCTGCTGGGAAGCTTAGCCTCCTTAACAGCAAACTTCCTTAATTTATGTATTCATAATTGTACTGCTGTCTCACTTGATCTTTATCCTTAACGTGACAATGGTTTTCACATTATACAGTATATTGTATCGCACTTGTTTAGATGATTATTGTTTTTGTTCTCTCTAGTATCTTCTTGTTCTTTTTCTGTTTGTTCATCATCATTGTCTTCTACTACTTATGACATCAGTATTATTCTTTTGGTGTCTAGCAACTCTGACTAACCATTTACTAACAAGTTGATTTTGATATGCACTAGGCACACAAACTTAAGGATGTTGGTGTTCAACTGATTTTTCAAATGTGTTAACATGATCTACATAAAATGAGATTTATATTAATGAGTGCTAAACCAATCACACTTCCAGTGCTACATTGATGTCGGAATACCGTGCTGGAGGTAAGCGCTTTGACATAAGCTTCAGCATCTGAAGAAAAACAAGGTGCTCTGGAAGCCCAAATTTAAAAAAAAAAAAACAATCTTTTTTCTAAGTCACATTGGCGGCTAGAAGACATGCCTCAGTGATAGCTCAAGGTTGCTCAACCAACCAAGAGTACTGGGATGAAGAGGCAAGACCAATTATTTCTAACTATCAAGCACCTGTAGTTGACCTATTCAGCAGTGAAAATCAACCCCCCCCCACACACACACAAACTTCCAACTACAAGACTTCCCAGATTTGTCAGGTGTGGTCTTGACTCAGGAGTGGCAGGTGATACCAGATAGGTTACCCGAAGGTTCGTTTGTCCAGGCAGAATCCCGTACATTGCTGGACAAAAAACTCTTGCGCTCCTGACAGTAGGGAATAATCTCTCAAACCACACAATGTCTCACAATGCTAATCATCTGACAGTTTCTTTTGGCAAATGATGAAAAAGTTCTTTCTGACTCTCTCTCTCTCTCTTTGTGTTAGTTCAAAGTGAACAGTATGCAAGACATTAAGATCTAATACTCTTGGACTTTCCAGCCCAATGTACAGACCGCTCATCTACATTGATAGTCAAGCCCGGGATTAAAGCCTTTTCTCTTTCTCGTCACCATTACTACTTTGCCTCTTATTGTCCTCAATATCACTTATCATCAGGTAAATGTTTAGAGCTAAACTCTGGATTTTATTAGTAATATTTGAAATTGGCATTTAAGGATGATGTTGCTAATTTGTGTGAACAGTTTAGCAGAAAGAAATGCAGGTGTCTGGTTGTTGTTAACAGACCGGTGTAGAAAGTATTGCCAAATAAACATGTTGACAGCATATCATAATATGGTTACCTGATTTTGGTTAAAAGCACGAGGATTGTTGGCGCTTTTGAGTTACAGCAGCTTGTAGGAAAATGCATTAAATTGTTTCTTCTTCATGTACTAACTTCCCTTTAGCAGCTAAATCAATCTGTAACTTTTCTGTTCTTTTAAAACTCAGAATGGCTGCTTTTGCTTAGCTCGGCTATTTGTAAAGGAGCCCTTTCATTCCCAAAATTGCATAGTACGGCACAGGTAAAAACGTGATGGGTAGAGCGTTTTTGCTTTCTGATCTGACTAGTGTTTATTCTGGTTTCATTCCATTTTCCAAAAAAAAAACGAAGAGCTACTCCTAGGATTTTCCAGATAGTAGTAGATTGTCCAGTCGTCTTGGACATTCCGTGAGCCAGGTTATGCCACCCTGGCGGCAGCAGAAGCTTATAATATAAACAAAATCTCACGCCCCCAGGTGTTCACGTGCAATTTGTAAATGGCCATCTCCAGTTACGAGCGGGGGGAGACCAAATATAATTATGCAATTCATAAGGTTAGTATTTGTTCGCAGGTTTGTAGCTGTTATTTCGTGTTTAGCTGTATAGTGCTTTGAAGAATAAACATTAACATTTAGTGTATGTTCTTCCCCATTTTGCCTGTTTGTTCGTTGTGTGACTAATTATTTTTGTTGTTTTCCTACAGTCAATAAAAGCACTTGATTAAAGCACCGTGAAAAATACCAAAAACGTGTGACAAATAAAGGTGTGGCGTGTTGTTACAAAACTTTGTATTTCACAGTTTGCAGCAACATTTAATATTCCTATAGGGACATCCGGCTAACAGGGAGAGTTATTATGATTAATTTGAGTGTGTGATTCTGCAGTTATCCTTGTGTGATTGGGAGAGATGAGATGGCTATCACATTTTCTGTAGACCTTTAATATTGGTTATTAAATCCTACATCTCAGAGTAGTGATTTTTTTATTATTCCGTCCGTCCATTACCCTTGCTACTTACAGTATCTAGTAGGTATATAATACACTTGTGATATGAATGTTTAAAAATACTTTTTTCCCCCTGCAAGTGTTTTGTTTCTGTGTGAGATGATGATGATGAAAACAGCTGCAGGTATCTTGATAAAAGCCAAACTAATTAATGTAAGGTTATTTTACCCCACCCATAAAAATTGATGGGTTAGGTCCAAATACCTTTTAGCGTGTAGAGTTTTCTGAGACATTTATTCTATAGTAGAGCCTGGTGGTGTTTCTATTTTTGCTTGTTTTAAGTGGTTGATTATGACTTTCATCCTCTGTGCGAAGGTTCTGTAGCTGTAAATCCATTGTCTTTCAGTTAATAAAGGAAAAGGAAAGAGGAAGAAGAAAAAAACCCTATAAAAAACCAAATTAGATTTTTCTTTTTTTTTTTTTAAATGCTTGGAAAACCTTTTCCACTTATTAGACTTCTGCCAGCCTCTAGCAGGTGGTTTACAATGGGAAAATCTGATTGTGTGCGACAAATTGTCATTTAAGTATCAGAGATGAGAGCTGTGTGGTGGGAGGGCATTGTTGTTCCTCCTCCTCCTACTTCGCAAGAAGTTCTGATAATCTCCCATATCAGCCTGGGTCTTAGTTGTATTCATAGTACAGTTGGCGGGGGTATTTGTATCAATTTTAAAAAAAGTTATTTTTAAAATATGAAACTGGTGAATCAGAAAGTTTGAAGAAGGTTATCTGCACTCACAAATACTCTGAATTATCTTTTTCTTTCTCTCTAAATTAATGTTGTTTTTTTTTTTTTTAAAGAGTAAAATTATAACTGAGCAGATTTGAAAATTTAGGTGTTGCAAAGAGCACCTGAACAGCTTGGAAGGGTTATTAATCTGTGTATCCAGTCAGTCCCCTATTCTGCAAATTGTTCATCACATGGAAACCCCGGGCTTATAGAAGTTGTTTCATAATTCAATGTCATATCAGGGCATTCGTTCCTTTCTTTCTTTCTTTGTTTTTACCAAAATGTGTTCTGTTTTTATTTGGCACCAAATGATAAAGAGTTTTCCATAATGAAATCTGACTGCGCTAGTCAGTCAAGCGCCTGCTTAAAAGATGGCTGTTCTTTCGACACTTTTACTATGTAATAAACTAATTTCAAAACTTAGTGGAAAATCACATAAGTGGATTTAAAAGAAAAAAAAAATGTCCGTACACCGATTTTTTATAAGGGAGCTTAATGCTGTAGTTATCCGCAAGAAAGCATTGCCAATTCTGTGCCACGTGGGAATGAATAATACAATGAAAACCACAAAAGTGTTTTGTGCTTGGATAGCATTGAGAAAACAGTTTTGTGTATCATATTCTCACCTTTAGAAAGTCTTATTGAGAATATTTATTCAGTCTGCCATATAAAAGCGTTATCAGTTAAGGATTAAACATTTCTGGCAGCAATAATGTGCATGAATGTTTTTATTTTAAGATCATTTTGGCACCAGCATGGTAGCTGAGGGGGCTGCCATTTTCAGATTCCTCTCTTTTTTTTCTTTCAATCACTGAGCCTTTCACTCAGCGGCTGAAGGTTCTGGCCACGTGGATGTGGTTGGCCCTAAGGAATGCAGCAATAACTCTAACCCCATGTGTGTCCCAACTGTGACCGTGTCCAATGATCTGAATTTTGCTCTGGTTAATGGAGCATTGAGATCACAATCGCTCAAAAGGAGACCAACATACAGACATCTGGCGCACAATTCTGCCTGGTGAAGATGGTTTCTGAAGGTTTATATCTAAGTGCCAGACTCTCTTTGACTGGACTGACAACAAATATTTGAGGTGGGGGCTATTTCTTTGATTAGACAGTTATCACAAGCACTTTGCAATAGGGATGACCTCTTCCCATCAGGTGGCTGATGTCACCAGTCTCAGAGTGGCACGTGCACACACTTTCGCATCAGAAATAAATGAGATTAAATTAGTTTTTTACAAGTGGAGCAGGATTTATCTTTGTGTGGGTCATTTGCAACAACACAATTAACAGAAGTCAAGATCTAATATGCTGAAGGCTACTAAACATGGTGGCACAGTTGTCTGCCGCTTTGGTTGTTGTTGTTGTGTTGTTGTTGTTGTAGAAACATAACGCCCGAGAGTATCCTTAAAGGGACTTCTTGGCTAGCGCTATCACCTCCGCTGGCTGCGAGACAAGTGCCTTGAGCGGCGGAGTCACTTCACCAAAAATTTGTTGGCGGGGGGGAGATAAGACCGGGACACCGCGGTAGCCAGTGGGACACCGTGTGAGGCTCCTCTCCACAGATGGGGCAGGTGGGGTCGGCTGATTGGTTGACTGTGTTGATATGCCTGAAGACGAGGGCAGTGACCAGACCGGAGCCGGCTCAGTAGCACTGCGTCCCGCCAGTTGGTTGTCGCGTTGCTGTCAGTCATCCAATTGTAGTCAGAGTAGACTTCAGCCGATAAGCAGTTTACGGGTGGTGGGTCCAGGATGAGGTGTTGGAGGGCAGCCTTGGCGGACTGGTAGTCGGTAGGTCTGGGAGGGTCTGTTTTGGAGGTAGCAGACTTGGCAGCGGCATCGGCCCATTCATTGCCGGGTATACCGCAGTGTCCGGGGATCCACATGATGTGGGTGGGGAAGCAGCGTTGGGAGAGGAGGGACTGGAGGTCTCGGGTGTCAGTGGAATGGTGTAGAAGGGAGATGGTCAGAGAGCGGCTGTCGGTGCAAATAGTGGCAGGCTTGGCGGGACTGTCAGAGAGAAGCCATAGCAGAGTGAGTCGGAGGGCTGCTTTCTCTTCACAGAAGGAAGACGTGAAGGGAGCTCCTTTTTCAGATCTGGAGAGAATGAGGGAGGGATGGGCTGGGTCTCCGCTTGTGACGACTCAGCACCCCCGTTGAGTCGGCCATTGGAGGCAGAGCCGTCCATGTAGATGGTAAGCTTGGATGATGATTGGCGGATGGCCACAAGAGCTGCCTCACAAAGGGAGGCAGGGGTAGGAGAGGAGGGTGGATTCATGAGAGATGGGGAGATACGCCAATGAGTAGGTCCATAGTCCCATGGGCAGTGTATGGGGTTGGGTAGTGGGGCTCGGATGGAGAAGTTTTCAGGGAGGGACGAGGCAATCGCTTGGGATGTGGAGTGCCAGCTTGGCCGGTGAAGTCTGTGAGGACAGTTGGATGCAAGGGTTTGAAATCGAGGGTGCTCAGGAGGTAGACATGCAGCTTTTTTGGCAGAGGTTGCAATTAGGATTTTAGAAGTGTTGTGGTAGCTGCTGGTGCCGGCCTCTAGGTGAAGAGCATCTAAGGGAGTAGACCACAATTGCCCAGTTATTATTCGAAGGGCCTTCTTCTGAGCGCGGTCCAGTTGGTCAAGTCGGGAAGCGGAAAGCCAGGGTTGCCATGCTGGGGCTGCATAGTTGAGAAGTGAAAGTTGGAGGGAGCGGTAAACCTTGTGGGGACTGTTTTTTTGCCAGCCCCAAGTTTGAGATGTTAGGGAAGCCAGGATGGGGCAATGAACCGCTACCTTGATGGTAACTGCCTCTGTGTGGGAACCGAAGGAGAGGCTCCGATCTAGGATGACGCCTAGAAAATTGGGTGTAGGGTTGTGTCGTAGAGATGAGTTGCCAAGGGTTATCGTCGGTGACCAATTGGCTTCGTGTGTCGGTGGAAAGAAGCAGACTTCCGATTTCTCGGCGTTCAGGACCAACTTTTTCCTACTGCTCCATTCTGAGACTGCTGTGACGGCCTCTTGGACCGCCTTCTCAGCTTGCTCCTTGATAGGGTGACTGCTGAGGATGGCCACGTCATCAGCGTACATGGCAATATCAACCCCTGAAGGTAGCACCTTGTGGAGGCCATTGATGTAAAGAAGGAACAGTAGGGGGGCGAGGACAGAGCCTTGGGGGAGTCCCTGTCAGAGGGCAAGGAACTGTCCTAATTGCCCATTTATCTGGACCCGGGCCCACCGGTTGGACAGGAAGTTGAAAATCCAGCGGCCCATCTTTCTCGGTAAGCCCAGACAATGGGGACCAATGCGCCCAGTCAGACAATCACCCCCAAGGCTCGGACCCTCAGCCTTGGTTGAGAACTCAGGTAAACTGGCTTGGATTGACTTAGCCTCCCACCCCTCTGGCATATCTTTTCTTCGCTCTGTTCCATCAGTTAGATATGTATGTTTTTTCCGGGTGCTCCAGTTTCCTTTCCCTTCTAAAAAGTCAAATGTTTGAGTAGAAACTTTTGCTAGGTCTGTTAGGTCACTGAAGTCTCATTTTGACATTAGTTTCTGTTACTATATATTCATTTTCTTGCCAAGCTGGTGTTTCGGGTTCTGGCCTAGGTCAAGTGTAACTGGCATTGTAATACGATTTCTCTCTCTTTTTTTCATTACTCCCTGGAATTGGTTTACAGTAGCCATCGCCTTTATCTTTCATTATAGTTTTTTACAAACGTGATTCCCCAATGTTGTCTCCTTTTTTGGTTAGGGTTGCTTTCTCAGGGATGATTCCTTTTTTTTTTGAACCAGTTTGTTTTTGAGTAACCTGAGAATTGTTTGGCTAACTGGTCTGTTAGGAAGTGACTTTCCAATCTAAGAAGCTTAGCATAATGCGCTTTACCGAAACTGCTTGTTTGTTTATTTAAATTTTCAAATTAGCACATGACAGTACACTGTGCTTTCTGTCAGCTGGCAAAAGACAAAAAGGGAGGTGGTTTATTCTTGGCGCTTTTTATAGTCCCCTTTTTGAAGTGTGGTATATAGTCTAGATTCTCTCTCTTGCTCCGATCTTATCCACAGGGTTGATAGCATGGATTGGTAGGGTGACAGATGACCATTCCCAGCTTGTGTGATTTTTGGCTATCTATTTTTCTTAAAGTTCCATGCGAAGGGTTAAAAAAAAACCAAATCCACAGTCACTTAAATGACAGTAGTGGTAAAAGCAAGATAAAGATGGGACCCTGCCCCCCCCTCTCTGCCTTGAGCCATTGGCTGTCAGTCCTTTCTTAAGGATATTTAGAATACATTAGGTTTGTATTATCAGAGTCGCCCCTGATAATTTTTAAAAAATCCTCCAGTTTACCTACAGATTTATGTCGATACCAAATGTCAAACCCCTGTTGCCACTTAGGACTTATTTTTTAGCAGAGCCTATTTACAGTTGTACTGAAGGGCTATGGGTGGTGGGGGGGGGGGATGTTAAAGAAAATACTGGTGACATTAAAAACTAACAAATATAACTGCTCTTCTAAGCTTTCATACCCACAGGGGCTGAATGACGGGTATGGACAAAAGAAACCCGAAGTTTGTGCATCTGTTCTTTTCTATTTCGTTTATTAATTGGCCTGGCGTTGTTTGTGTGTTGTAGGGGCGTTCAAATGGAACCCGGCCGGATGTAATTACAGCGGTTCCATTTTCAGCCAGATTTCATTTGAACGGCTTTAATTACTACATCGTTAAAAGGTTTTGCACGAAATTTGGTTTTCTAGTTGTTTGGTAGAAATTAAAGCTGCAGTGATAGGTAGCATCGACATTAGGAAGGTTACTCTACCAACATACTTGAGCCTGGTGTTGTTCTTTCATTGCTGAGGTAGAAGAATGTTGCATTTTGGGTTTTAAAAATTGCATCAATGTAGACAAGGGAAGAAGGAAGTAGAAATTACAGCTTTATCATGAGCGCCTACTTAATTCTTGTGATGTAATTCAGTACACTGCTTAGAAGGCTTCGATTATAAAGTTCAAGGGAACAAGTGACTTGGGTCATCTATGTTTATTTTCAAAACGTACAGTTTAGGCCCCTCGTGTGATTGAATGGCTCTCTCATCACTTGGTCACTGTTAACTCACCATTGTCATTGGTATCGTTGGTTCAGGTGATTGTTGCTGTCCAATCTTCCCTGAATTGATTCCAGCAAATCTTGCCTTGGTTAGGAGGTTCAGACTTTGATGATGTCCAGGGCTGTTAAAGCTGAAGGATCCAAGTTAAATCCAGCTGGGATATCAGCACTTCCTCGGTCTGAACAAAGCTGCTTGCACAAAGCAAAGGCCGAATAGTTACCTCACGGGTGGCCGAGTGCTGAGCTCATACAAAGTGTCTTGTTGAGGAAACTTATCTAATTTCAGTTAGTAAAAGAGAAAAACTTAATTAAAATGGAGGTAAGTTCTCTGGTTAGCAGTTACATCTGAACTTGGTTTCTTTGTGACCTCCGTCGATATGCACAGCGAGGTAATCATCACCGTGTGCCGTCCATGATCCATAAAGAAAGGCTACACTCCCACAATCCATCCTCACCAGGTATGTAAAGTGGAACAGGGAGGTTAATAAATGGATGCATGATATGGTAAAACTCCCTATTTTGGTCTGGGATTTCCAGCAACAACAAAAAAGTGATCAGAAGCAATCCTTCCTAAGATTATTAGTTTTCATTTCTACTTAGCTCACTTAATGTCAGAGTTGGGACCAAGCATTTTGAGTATAGACCAAGGGTGTAAAAAATGGAAACACTAAAATGGGAAACTTAATGTTTTCTTTTTTGATATTATGTTATTGTATTGTTGTGGTTATGAACTGGTCTTCAAGATCCAGCCATCTGTCGGCTATTGGCAAGGGCAGCAGTGTATATCTCCTTGCTCACTGGCTGATGTTGTAGTTGCGCATTGAAATTGCAGCATTGTTGTAAAATATGAAAGATGAACCAACTCTGTATAAGAAATATGTGATTTAATTTCTAAGGAAATTTAAAATTCTTAGTTGAAAAGTGTAGCTTTATTAAAATCTGATGGTTAATTTGAAAGTGTTTGTTCACAGAATATTCGCTGAATTGTCAAATCTTGACATCTGCCATCAGCTTTCTGAATATTCCAACTTTGGGAATTACACTGGGAATTTTCGCTGCTTTGATCAACTGTTATATGTATGTAGCAGATAGATTGTTTTGTTTTTCATGAGGTCTGCTTGAAAATTAATTCTTTTCTGGATGAAATATCCTTACTACATTTGTGTAGTTCAAGGTTAAAGTATTGTATAAATCCATTCTAAGTAAATAATTTCAAAAATGCTGTGTACACGTACATATTAGGCATGGAAATAAAAGGAAATTTGAATATGATGTGATATTTAATTTCACTTTTGAGGAAAGATGTAAGATGATCAGAAGTTGTAGAAAACAGTTTGTTCCTCAGCTGATTTAGCCTGAAGGATTAATGTCACGATATGTGCAGATATCTGGATTATCTGCACCTGGCTGAAATGAGACTTCTGAGGTATTGCTCACTATTTGTAAGTCAAGGATCTCTGACCAGATGATATAGGTTTTGCAGTGGGGAATTCCTGTATCTTATTAATCTATAAGGACACCCTTTAGATGCTTAGTGGGTGAAAGATTTGCCAACATGGCTGTCCAGTCCATCTTAATTATTTCGGTCTGGCATTGTTGTCCTACAACACAACCCTGATTCTATTTGTTAATGAAGATGTGGTACTATCACTCTCTCAATCTCATCCAGAAATGTTTCTTACTAGTTAAACAACTTTGAACACTGATAATTTGGAGGAATCTTCCACTAGCCATAATTCCCTCTTGCAAAAGAACATTTCTGCAGAACAATAGTGGCAACATCATAGCGTTCTCCTTATCTTCATCAAAAATGTAAATACAAATCGAACTGACTTTCTTCAGAAAGCATCACTTGTTACTGTTGGGTCAAAGATGATGGACTTTGCTTAGTCTAACAGTATTTGCTCACAGGAAAGTCTTTCTGATAGCCTACAATTATTATTGAGTCTGGGGAGTCAGTGGCTACTGTTCCGAAGGAGGTTTGGGATTTCTTTGATCATCAATTTCTTATGAACCTTTGTCCAATGGAGATGACCTGTTGTTAATATCATCAGTCTGTAACACACTGAAAAGGGCAACAACTTTGATTTGCCTAGAGTCGTTTTGCAATAGCTGCTGCAAAGAGGTCTAGTTACGCGACATGTCTGCAGACTCTACATCTTAAATTCAGAATGTCACGTGATGTCACATGTAAGCAAGTGCTGTTTGTGAATGTTTTTTTTTTTTTTTCTTTTTCTACACGTGTTTCCCATGTTGCATTTTAGACCTATGTGTTAGCAAGACTTGATGATAGATTATATTTAGAAGAACTTCAATAAGATGCGACCAAAACTACAGTATTCCTCGCTTTCACGCGCACGTATGTGCTTGGTCAGTTTGCGATGAACACCACTGCCGGACAAGGAAACCAGATGCTCGAGAGACGTTCTGATACAATCGGAGTCTTACCGTTTACTCGTTATTTCTTCTATGCTTGGCTCGGACGCAGAGCTTTCAGAATTAAATCCGAAAGTAAATGATAAGCAGTCTGACTCTAGGGATGAACCAAGTCACGCTGAAAGCACAAACAATGTGGGCTGTTTGGATGTTTCATCTTGAACATATTGATTAGCTAAAAAAGTATATCGACTATGGCGTATTCTTCCTCAGCCTCGCGCATGGCACAGCATTTGTAAAGCGATTCTTGATAATGCCTATTATTTCACACCGGCTTCGACCATTTTTTTTTAGGTGGTCTGTACAAACCGTTCTAATCAGTTGGCCGGCAAACCAGGAAATAGTCTTTCTCACTATCTTTTTTTCCCCCTGAAAGCTCCGAGTAATTGATGAGCACTTATTTTTTTACGTGAAAACTGTTCTTGCCGCCTCCAGGCTCGCTTGTTGTTTTGAAAGGCTTCGCAGATATCTCTTTTTTTCCCCTTATTTTCTTCTTTCATTTTCCATTGGATTGAAACTAGACATCAGTTTTATTATGGTATTTATTTATATTTCTGTTTTTTTTTTATATATATACCAACCTCCTAATTTGAAGGCAAAGCTTTAGAAATATTTTTTAAAAAATGCCCATTAGCTCACCGCGTTTGATTTAAACAGATCATTCCTGGATTTTGACAGTTTTTTTTTTTTAATTCTAAATTTTGAGGAAGGAAAGTAGATAAAAAACAATAACAACAACAACAATTTTCTGTGAGAAACTTGAATAATTATATAAGAAAGTTCAAGGGTCACTTTTGGTATAATCGCCCTTGTTTAAAATTGGCACAGAATAGGACGACAGGTCTCAGAGGTGCAATTTCATTGCCTCCAAACAACAACAACAACAGCAACAAGCCGGCCCGGTGGGGCAGGTGGTAGCGGGTTAGCTCCGTAAGGGGACCTTTGCTCCTGTACCGGGTTCGATCCCAGGCTGGGGTCGGAGGAGAGTTGTCGCTGATGATCGCCATAGCGTGAAACAGCTGTACGACATCTCCTTGGTGTCCGACGTGAGAGAGACCTCCCGGGTCCTTGGGACCCACGGTGTCGGGGGACCGGGCCGTTTGTCGGCTCGACGAACATCTCTCAGTAACGAGGAGGACTCGACAGAGAACAGGCCACTTGTCTTTACGGGATGCGATGCCATTGAAAGAACCTCGTTCGGAAGTCCAACTCGCTCAACAACAACAACAACAACAACAACAACAACAGAAGCGCAGAAACCTTTTGTGTTTTTTTTTTTGGAATTTTTGAAAAGGCACTCTTGAATGTTCTCCAGTGAGAGTAACGTTAGCTTGGCGCAGTTTGTCATCCGTCTATGGTTTGACTTTGAGTGGCACGCTATTAAATTTATAAATAAAAAGGTCTTTGCTTTGCTGATGATGTTCTTCTGGTTGGAGTAGACTATACTTTTATCTGATTTTAAGATCTGAAAGAAGATGGTTCAGAAAAAAATGTAGGCAAATATTTGCATGTGCTAAGTCTTATCTGAAGAAAGTAAAAATACAAATTAACCAGGGAGGGAGGGGACTCAGATTCTTGGTTGCATCATAAAAGAATATTTTCTTTCGCGCTGCTTCTAAAAGAGAGAAAAGAATCAACACTATCGCAGTCTAGACTACACCCTATTAATTTTAACTTTTTAAAAAGGAGAATACTCGACTCTGTTATATTTGACTTGTTCGCTTGTCGAAATTAGGTGACCGAAAGCAGTCGTCCCACCACCCTGAAGGGGTTCGGTTTTTGACTTCACCTTTGCCATTTGCAAAGATTTTAAAGGTAATAAACTTACTGTTTCATCACCTGTGCGTACCTTAGGTCAATGGCGGTCTGGGGCTTTCAGCCTTCATCGCTGCCAAACCTTCAGCACACAACAAACAAACGGGGTTTCTGTTTACTTCAACAACAGCAAAACGATAATATTAATGAGTCGATGTTTCATGAAATAAACAGCCTCATGTATCTACCTTCCACCTCTTATTCGCACTTGCCATCCTATATAGCAGTACTTTGCATGTATGCACGTGCAAGCACTTGCACGAATAGCGAGCTGAATGTACCTGTAGACCTTGCAGTGACAGATGTGACTGAGCACGTGAGACTTAGAAAAGAAAGTATTTTCACTTTATTGGTGCAGCTAAGATGGCTGTGGTGACGAGTGGATGTTGTTCGTGGGTTATTCTGAAGTGGTAGGCAGGCCCACATGTTTCTTGTTCTGTGTATGAAAGAGTAGTGGGCCTTAGGCTCCCACACTTATGTTTTCTGATTTTGTTTGTTTTGTTTAGATTTTCTGGAGCAGTCGGTTGTGGGAGGGAAGGGATGGAAATCTCAATTATTCCTGGTTACTGATATGAACAGATTGCCAGGCTGGGAGTAATTTGTAGATTCTTGAAAAGAACAGATGTCTTAGAGAGCGGCTGGGTGAAGTATTGGTTCTACCACTACACCGCCGCCGCCGCCGCCGCCGCCATGTCAGCCAAACATCTTGGAAGATTCCAGTAGAAATTATGACCGGCTCGGTTTTGAAATAAGATCCCCCCCCTTTGAGCAAAGTGGTGTCAGATTCTTAAATTGCGTAACACTATCGTTGCTGTTCAGATAATATTGTAGCAGGCTGGCTCTTATTATTATTGCATAGCAACAAAGTTACTTCTCTACAGGAGTTACGAGGAAACATTCTAATATATAAGGAGAGAGAGAGAGAGATGGTGGGAATCAAGTGCCCAGTTCTCGATGTATAAAATTTGGAACCAACTCTGTTTTATTTAGGTCAGCTCAGCTGAAATCGGATAATGAGTTTCTGTGACCAGATCTATAGTGTTGTATATCTGTTATCTAAAAATGATGATTTTCAGTCATTCACCTCTGGCTCCTGGTTTATCTTGATGTGCAGTACACATGCTAATGGAGTACACCAGGTGACCATAAAGACACTTTTTGCATCTGGTTGGCTACAGCTCCTGAGCAGAACGCATTCGTTAGTGGAAGTAGGTGTTTTTTTTTGGTTGATGCGGAATAGATCATACAGGAGTTTTGCAGATTCTGCCACTGGGGGTGGCTGTTTAGACTACAGGATGTTAGGCCAAAATGACCCGTGTAAATTTGAAAATCATGCTGCCTCCGACGTTGATGGTGTGATGGAAACAGGTTAAAATGGGAAGGAAGAGAACGGAGTCGTCAATACCTGCTTATTGAAAACAGATTTTACTAACAAATTGGCGGTGTGTGATGCCCAGATAGGGAGGATTTATCTTGTAACATTATTGCTTTATGGCAGATGGTTCTGTTTTTCAGACCTTATTGGCAACATTAACCATTTTAGTTTTCCAACAGTTTACCAGGCGCTGAATCTTTTTTGTAAACATCCATTGCTACACTAACCAGCTGTAATGGCCTAGCGGCTAGCTATCCTCTGTACCGAGAACAAGACAGACAGACAGATGTCTATTTTAATCTCTGAGATATCTCGCCTTGCTTATGTTCCACAAATCTAATCAGAGCGAAAAGCCACCTCGGACGCAGTTCTGCAGTTCTGGAAACACCGGATGAGAGCGACAAGAGGAGATGCTGTTAACCAAGATTGAGAATATGTGCTGAAACTGGGGCTTTCTGAGAAAACATCAGCGAAGTGTTGCATTTAATTATGAATGCGTTTATTCTTGTCAGCTGATTTGCCGCTTGCTGCTGTCTCAACCTCTGCTCTTTCTCTGATGGTGGTAAGCTGGTATGTCATCAGCTGTTGGAAAATCATCCTAAAGACGAGCTGCTTTCATGATGCTTCTAGCCAATGTTGGTGTTTAACCCTCTGCATACTACAGTAGTTTTTACTTTATATATGCCACCTGGGCTGCATTTGCACCCCAGCTGGGAAGATCTAATTAGTACTTGTGTTAAACTGTTTGTATATTTAGTCAACACACTCATAATGCAAAGCACATGGGGGCGGTTGTACAGATACATGGATTTGTTGCTGCAAAGGGTCATATTACTGAAAAAGGTACTGTGTGTCATGGCCCCTATGGCTCAACCTTTGCTGAGTAACACAGACTTGGAGGGTAGTAGGATGCAAATGTGTTCCAGGTGGTGTACAGAGGTTTAAGCATCCATTGATGTTAAAATTTTAAGACTTCCAACTACTGCGACATGACCACATCTTACCTTTGCTGCTTGGTTAGATTTTCCAAAAAATAAAACATTGATTCTAGGGGTAACTTAATTGACTTGATATACAAAGATCAGTGATCCCTTTTTTCCTGAAGATGTGTTGATGCTGTGTTCTTTTGAAGCAAAATGTCTTACGCGTTGATTTGTAGAGTGACGACGACGATGGAGATGATGATGATGATGATGATGTTTTGTGTGTCAGGTAGTCACTATATTATATCTTTTTGCTGTTTTTAAAATTCTAAATGGGATATTGGTTTCTTTCACAACAGTAACCCCTTTCACTTTTCTGGAACTTTTCATTTTTTTTTTTACACAAAAGTTTATGATCAGTCGATGCTTTTTTTTTAGATGCATGTATCATGCCATTTTCACTTCCATCTAGAGCGTAAATGTTGCTGAAACCTCGACTGAGTTCTTGATAAGATTGGCAGACAGTTTAGCCCAGACATCAGTGATCCACTGTCGACAGACATCCATTGGTTGCAGGCGCAAATTACTGGCAGCTGTCTCTTGCCTCAATTGCTTAGCAACCAGTCTTCGTGTAGCTGTTTGATTTTCTGCTTGAATGGTTCATCCCAGGATGTGCCTGCAGCCTGAGCATATTTTTGTGCATCAACCAGGAACAACAGCTGCATTGATCCCCCAATTATTTTACTTTCCCGACCTCAGTTAGGTGACATGTGGAACACATCCTAAACAAGTATTTATTTTCTGAAAGCAAATCTGACAATAACTTTTTGAAAAAAAAACTACAGCATCAGTTCATCATCATCTGATCAATCTTTTCTGACTCAAATAAACATTAGGTTTCTGGCAGAAGCACAAATGAGAGACAATTTCAATCACCATGGGCACATTGCATCACGATGGCGTAAAGTTAGTTTTTTTTAAATCTTTTATCCAAGAAAGAATTCCGTTATTCAGTTCTGCATGGCTATTGCCCCCTACCGTGACCACCGCCCTTTACTCCACCCTGAGTCAAGCGCTCGCTAATTTCTTTTGACTTCCTCAGTTGTTGCGGCTGGCAGCCAAATCCGCCTGCGCCATTTCTTCTTCTTTTCTTCTGGGAATGCTTGATTATCTTTGATTTTTCTTTCGATGTCAGAGCCCTGCTTTCTCTCCGAGACTGATGCTGAACTTTTAAACTATCGGGCACCGCTTTCACCAGCACCTTTACTGGCCACTTGCAGTTTTGTCTAGTATGCCGACCGGATTTGCTTCTGAGTTCAGCGAATCATCAAATTCTGAATCTTCATCTCTTTTTTCCGTGCAGACTTCAACTGTTAGGCATTCTACACAAGTTTTGCGATAGCGGAAACCATGGAGACACTGGTCAGGAGAGTCGACTATCATTTTAGTTTAGCATTAGCGAGATCTGCTATTGGAAGGGCAGTCTACTGTTAGAGGAAATATGGTTAAATAAATCATGTCAGAATGAGGTTGTCTTGCTAAATGCGACATTTCTGCTTTTTGAATTAAGGTTGGCTGGCGTTCACGTGACCAACTGTCAAAGTATTGCTTCCATATATTTCTTGTTGGTAAAATTATAATTTCTTTATTTTAATTTTCTTAATGGAAAACAATGAAATGAGGTAGGTGAGGCACTGCAGAGAAGAGAATAGAAACTGACGATGGTAGGGTCAGAACTCTGTAAGAGTAAGAGAACAAAATAGGATAGAGGTGAAAATAGAATTACGATATTTAAAAAAAGAAAAAATGTAAGAAAATTAGATGTCATTGGCTTTGAAGAATTTTCCGAGTATGGCTAGGGAAATCTTTGTCACAGTACCTTGAAATTTCTGTTCAGTTCTGGCTTCTGTGATGTGAACTGTAGGGCTAATTACGCCTTTCAATTCCCTAAGATTTCACCTGTGGGTTTTCCAAAACTATTAACCACTAACCAGGCATGCAGTTGGGAAGAAACACACACACACACACAAAAGAAATAATGGAAGTTAGTAATTAAAATTATTATTAAAATTCTAATTTTTATTTTATAAATTTTGCAATGGGCAGGATACAATTTTTTTTATGCGTAGCTACTCTGAAAATATTGAGTGCAGAGAGAGAGAGACCAGTTGACAAGATTGCATTCATTGAGCAAATTTACCCCCTAATCTAAGGAAACATGGTAGTTAGTAAGCTAAAAGAATTCTAATGCCCTTTGTATTAGAATAAGTGGCATATCTGAAGTGGCGGGAATATTTCGGATGGCATATCGATATTATAAAAAAAGAAAAAAAGTTAAATTCTTACACAATGATATCACAGAATACCCAAACATACAGCAAAAATTTTTTTGCCTTCTCTTTAGTTGTTCAAAGACTGGTATTATTTGAAAATTAACAAAAAAATGTCTCCCCCACCTATTTATTATGCTATTTATTGTTCTATGTTGTTATAACATTGAGTTAGATATTCATTTGACGTGGATTAATTAAATTTATGTTTTGGAAAAGCTGACAACTGAAGATGCCCCTCTCTCTCTGTAACGGGTTGCATTGGAAGCATTTAGGCAAGCAGAGTTCAGCAATGCACAGGGAAGATAGATAATGAAAGCTGCATGGAATGGAAAATTCTAATCTCAGGTATGGTCAGATAATTTCTAGATTGACTTTGTTAATGCAAGACAGGGATGCTGTCAATTTGTTGCGTTGATTCTCGGCCGCTGCAGTGAGCCGCACAATGCTACTTGGGGCGTTTAAAACCCCGAGAAAAGCAGACTTAAACATCTATCAGAAATGAAGTTGGACACGCTTGTGGCTAGGAAAAACTACTGCGAGAAATCTGTCTAGCCATTTATTCTCCACTACGGAGACAATAAAAGTGCCATCTTGTCTTCAATTTTAATTTGATAATAGGGGTGACAGCTTAGAAGCTTTTAGCACGGTCAATAAACAACTGGGCCCTAATTTCTCAGTGAGCATGCTGCTGAATACTGATGGAAGAATGCACGCAAGGGATACTTCTTGGTTTAGTACTACTCATCACCACCAGGAGTTTTAATGAATTCACATCGGCTTGCTCGTGTTGGCGTGAGAGCTGCTTCTGGGCAGAGTTGCACCCGGCAGGTTGCCTCTAGATTTCTGATAAAGCATTCCCCCATCCTTTCCAGACTGCTCCATCCAGAGCCTATTTAAATAAAAGTGCAGCCGCAAAGTAACCATTTTTATGCAGACAGGTATTTTTTTGGAAAGAAAACTGAGGAGAAATATTTATTTTGGTTACACGCTGATGCAACACAAGGCCACCATAAACTGAAAATCCAGGTGTTAAGAAAATAATTTTTAAATGTTGTATAGGTAAACTAGTTGATTCTTAGAGAACAGACAGACAAGCAAAAAAATAAAATAAAATAGTATAATTGCCTGCGGAAGTTCAATAATCCGCTGAAATGTTTTTCGATAGAAGATTTTTTTTAAAAAAGTACAGTAGCCATTAAGACTAGAAGAGATCCACTCATTTATGCAGATTTTAAATCAATTAGTATTATTACTATTGATCCCTTTATGATAGGCAGTACGCCATCTCTCTCTCTCTGACTGGAAACATGCATCTGAATACTAAGTGTAGCTCAATACTGATTAGATCTTGGCTTGGGTCTAGAGTTTTATCTGGGCATTTAGGTTCTGAAATGGGATCTCTAAACTGGAAAGAAAAAATGTTCATGATAGCGCAAACTTCCATCTCCATTGCATTAATTAAAACTATTGGCAAGAAATAACAGGAACTGTTTTTTCTTAAGTAAACTAGAAGTTCCAATCATCTAAAATTCCAAAAGACCAGTCAAGTTCTAGAATTAATTAATTTTGTCACTTGGTAGGGAAATGCTTTCCCAGAGAACCTTAGCATCCGCAAATGACTGGAAAAAAAAAGGGGAAACATTTATTTCTAAAAACATAAGGCCATTTAATAATTTTTAATGTTTGATCAGATTAACCATTAAACCTTGCATGGAACTAGAATAGTTATTGTATGTCTGTTTAGGTCAGTAATTGTGAGGCGGAAATCAGATGGGGGCTTGTTCAGAGTTCCCTTACAGTATTTGTTTTTATGCTTCCGCTGTTGAGAATTTTCCCTGGCAAGTCTCTTAACTTTCTTGTTAGATAGGTAATCTTTTTTTTTTAATGTAGATCTCAGCTGAAGGTTTATCATGATTTCTGCTGTTCGATTGTGCTGAGGTTTTGTTATAAAATGTTGTATCTATAGTGGCGGCAGTATAACTGCCATTTCCTTACTTCCAAGGATCTGGTAGCCATCTTTTAGCGGGGGTGATCTGCCGATTAGACTACTTAACTGCTAAGGTTGACGGCTTTGGTTTGATTCCCACTAGTGGTTGACTGGGTTTTGGCAGGGGTACCTCATTAGCATGGTTCCTCATCAGTCAGCCATGTTTTATACAGACGTTCTGCTTTCCTCCCACATTTAAAAATAAAAAAAAAAGAAGAGTTCTAATATGGACTTTCTGCTGGTTAACCTCTGTACTCTGTTCTTGTATTCTTGGTTTTGGAAACAAGCCAGAGACTTTCCTCTGGTGGAGTACCTTATGTGCTGATATCAGCATGCAGGTTTGAAGGCGGTGATGAAATTTGTTCAAATGGATGGAGATGTATCATGCTAATGGAACTTGGTGAAGTGAAATGAAGAAACAATATATTATATTTGTGGCCATTTCACCACGTCTGCATACTCCTTTATCTGTGCATCTCAGCATCTTTCATGAAACGTTCTAGGCTGCAGAAAAGTAAATATTTATCCATCGTGTTGCAACTTGACAGATTGAACCTTAAAGCTGCTTCCTCCGTCACTGCATTAAATTTTCTACAGTTAAAACATTTTAAGAGGAATATAATGCTACATCATTTCTGTTAACTTTCATTATTATTATTGTTGTTTTTCACTTTTTGCTTGACTTTTTTAAAAAAAATAGAGTAAAAACAACAACAAAATGCAAGTAGGCAATTAGCGGATCTTTCTGACAACAATTGTTCTTTGACACATCCAGATAAATGATAGTAGTTAGGAATTATGTACAGGGTTACATTGGAATCTACCATTGTAGATTCCTAACCACTTGGTTTATGGCAGAATTGGCACCCTACCAGGTAACACGTCAAATCAATCTTCATCAGACAAATATTTTTGTGGCATTTTTACCTAACAACTGACAGCAGGGTTAGTGGCGCTATAGATGTTATCTATGTTGAATTACTTGATGATTTCGATAATAGAAACGTTTTTGTATTGATGATGATGATGTTTTTTCTAGCCTACAAGTGTTTCGTGAATCCTTGTTAGTATTTTGTGTGTAGGAATAATGTTAATAAAATTAATTTTATTTTTGACATTGTTATTTACAATGTTACACTCGAAACAATCTGACTGCTTTTTTGCTTGCCAAAATTCCTTGTCGATCATCAGCGTGTGGCAGGAATGGACCCAGAACACTGGCCATTCTGCAGAAGAGGGGTGAGAGTATCCAGTGGAAAGCTATGCAGAATGAGAATGAGCCTGAACCAGCACAGAAAGTGAGAGTAATCAGCACAACTAGCTAATGACCAAGCTCAGCACAAACCAAACAGGAAAGAAGGCTGCAGCTGACACCTTGATGACAAGCTGAGTATGCTCTGCTGACCCATCAGGGTTAATTACTGATGGCCATCTAGGGAATGAATATGTCAGTCAGTTAGCCTTGCAGGTTCAACAGTAAAGAATGATTGAGCAAAGATGGTTTTTCAAACAGATCTGCTTCTTACCTCCCCTGAGAGATCACTAGAAGGTCAGCTCCAAAAGATTGATGATTCCCCTTGCTGACACCACCCATAACGTTAAAAGTGATAAAATTTCTCTATTTTCATTTCATATATTAAATAAGAGATTGTGCTTTTAAAATGGGGGAGTGGAGTCAATCCTAAATAGATTATACACACCCAATGAAATTAGATAGAGGTCCCACACAGTCTTGAAATTGAGCAACTTCTGTCTCCAAAATGTTTGCGCGTTGATATAAAAGTTAGATTAAGTCCTAGAGAAAAAAAAGAAGATATCTTGCGTTTCTGGAAACCTTATCCTCCCTAATGTTATTTATTTGTGTGTTTATTAAGGGAGATAGGATATGTTAATAAAAGACTATACCTATGTTTTTTTATCGATGAAACCTGATTATGGCGTTATAGTATATATTTTGACTATAAATCTCAGAACGACGATGAAGTGCACATGTTTAGTAAAAATTCCAAGGTAAAGCGAACTTTTTGCGGCTCTAATGTAGGTAGTGTCTGAGCCACTGGTATATATGTAGCTAGCTTGCACCGTCTCCAAGCTGTTTCTATTTGAAATACTTTCATCCTTTTATACTTACCTGCCGATACCTTATAGCATGCACAAAAAAAATTTGTACCCTTTACATAAGCACTCCATAGAATCCTTAATAATCTTGTGCGTTATTCCTTTTCTGTTGATGACGCTAGTAACAGAAATAAAATTGCAAAATCTACTCTCTCTGGAAATGATCATCACCTGACTTCATCCTATTAAGCCATATGGATATGAAAAGTTTGATTCCTAAACTATATATCCTTTCGATTTGTTTCAAGAAAAAAAAAACAAGATTTTTGGTTCTGATTTATTACTGGCAGCTGCTAACTACAACTGATTTTAATATTTTACATTCAACATCTACACCACACACACACATGCACACGCACACGCACACACATGCATGCACACATGCTCAGATCTACTACATACTAATGGAGTTAGGCTGGCGATGACTTAAGGATTTAAAAATTGACATTGCATTCAATTATTTTAGCATTTAAGTAATTAAATTTTATCATTCAGGTTGCTTATAGGTTAGAAAGGGAAAATTATGAAGTTCTTATCTAATTTATCATTGAGGAGCCAATTGATTATCAATTAACTGTCTCTCACTGTTTAAGGAAGGCCACACAAGCTGAATAACTGAACTGTAGCAGAGTTTTATTCGCGAATATTATTAATATAAAGTTAAATTCTATATTAACAGGGTATTTATAAATACCAGATCTTGTATATTCAGCAATATGCAGATAATAGGAGTAGTGAGTGGTATGCTGCACTCCAATGATCAAGATCACATGGTCAGTTGCCATGTTTTGTAATCACTCCCAAATGTCAAATTACATCATTGGCATTATATTGGAGAGAGATAAAACTTTGTGGCAGATATATTTTCTGTATTAATGGGGAAAAAAATGTATTTATTGACAAAATGGTTGTTGCAACTCATGTGCACATTATGGATTATCAGGGACATGACCTCTTTAGATCACCAAATTATTATAGGCCTTTTGTACGTGAACTTTACTGGTTCTTTTCACATCAAATTATCAACACTGCCCCATTTTATCCTCTCAGATTTTGATGAAACTCTACTACCAATGTGCATTGGGCCCCCAAGAGAAGCTCTGTGAAGTTGCAGCCCCAAAGTCTCACTGGTTCCAAAGATACGGGGGATCTCAACCATAGGCTACTTGGCTTAAAAAAAAAAAAAGCTTCGTTTTACGTGCTTAGCTGCAGGAACAAGATAGCTGTTGTCTTGAAACTTTAGTACTTTCTTTGACAGCACCGCATGTAGATTCCAAAACTTGTGTCAGAAATAGTCGAAGACTTTTATATTTTTTATCACAAATTAGACCCAAAGTGGGAATTTAATCATGTCACGCAGTGCAAGAGGCCGTACTTGAAGCTTAGCAGTTAGCAAGCTGAGCACTGGTGAGTGTGGTAACTGTGTTTCTGTTATCTTGGTATGGAATGCAAGCAGAATATAGAGTATGCTGTCCTAGAAGGAGAAAACACACACACACAGTATTGGAAATATCTACAAAACAGGAGTAATTAAGTATAAATGCAAATAACGTGATAAAATTGTATTTCGTGCGTAAAAATTAAATACTCCATAGTACGTTCATGTGCCGATATAGTAGACTGCAATTAGTTATGTAAGTAATCGGAAAGTGTCAAACCTGCAGAAGGACTATAAAAGTATAGGTAGTCAAATAATCATAGTGTGGTGGGTGAATACTATGGGTCCTGGGAGGAAATATGACATGACAACATATAGAAATCAAAGTTTTAGTTAGTGCAGGCTACTCCATGCAACAGATTGTAGTCAGTCTTCACGTTTAGGAGGGGGCTTATGATAAAAGATACATGAAAACTGGTACTGTTGACAATAAATGTAACCAAGGAAGAAAATCCAAACTTTCCAAAAGTGATGTTAAGTACCCCAGGGTATATTCTGTATGTGATAGACATGGAGCCAGTAGACAGATTATGAATGGCCTGGCTGAAAGTGCAGGTGTTGATGTTCCCTCAAGAACAGTAAGATGCACATTAGCATGAAGTAGTGTCAAAGGATGTGTAGCTGCCCGAAGACCTTTGCTTAGGAGAGACGACCAAACGTCAAGGCTGAAAGAGCAGTAGGAATGTAACAGAAGGATGACCGAACCTGGAAGAAGCTGCTCTTTACAGATGAGTTCGAGTTTGAACTGCTCGGCGATGATCAATGGCAGTTTGTTTAAGGTGGACCAGGGAGCAGTGTAACAACCAGTGTGCAGCGGCTACTGTGAACTATGGAGTTGGATCAGTACAAGTACAGGGCTGCATATCAGTCAAGGATGTTGGAGAGTTGCATAAAAACAGGTATACTGATTGCTAACATGTACAAGCAGGTTCTCCTCATCCTCATGTCAGGAAGATATCTCGTTGGGTGGGGATTCATCTTGAAAATGGCAGTGACTCAAAGCATACAACCATTATGGTGAAAAATTATGTAGAACATAAAGAGGCTGGGGAACACTTGCAGATGCCTTGACCTGCACAAAGTCCTGACAGGAACGGCATTGAAGTTATATGGCTGCTGAGAAAGTCAAATGGCAACTGAAAGTCTTGGATAAATAGGGGAAGTGCCACAGAATATTTGGAACAGCATTCCACAGTCACAGGAACATGAAAACACGATGCCATGCTTTATAAAAAGTAAAGGGATTACATACCAAAACACTAATGCACTGTACAACATCTGTATGTATTATTTATATTCGTCTTTCAGTTGTAATATTTATTTTAAAATAATTTTCCTATTTATGTTTAACTTAAAGACACAGTTTGCAGCTGTTGTGAGATTGACTCCAAGCATTTTTGTATGTAAGTATTTTGGTAAGAAGATTGCGTCTGATCAAGTGCAAGATATTCGTTTAATCTTGAAATATCTTACCTAATGGAATTTCCAACCACTGTTAAATTTTAGCCATCAATTCCGAAACCATCGAAACCATACTGCTATACAGTTCTCTGCAGTAGCTATTGAGAATGAATGCCAAGCATAAATATGATTCCTTTATTGTTTCCATACATGGCAACTTTAATTAAAGTCGCACAGTTTTAATAAAGCAAATGGAGGAGAAGGAAAAGCAAAACAAAAATTAGCTTAATTGTTTAGTTACTACTATTTAACCAGACATGGCTGGCATTTCAGTGGTAGATGATAACCTACCCTAACCCTAACCCTCGGGTTCAAAGCTGCAAATCCAGGATTGATTTCCTCTGATGTAGTGATGGCATCTCAAAAGATTGGATTCTCCCATTGGTCAAGGTTTTGATTTTAAAATAGGAGAAAGTAGAAAAGGAAAAAAAAGACTCAATTTTTTGTTGTTGAGTATTGAGAAAACATTTGAATGCTTTTTGTAATATATTTGTATAAGTTTTCTTTTGTTTTTTTTGAACAATTTCTAAAGAAATAATAATTGTCTTTTTTGCCTTGTTATTGATTTTTGTATTATCAAACTTAAATAGTCCTGTTTTATTTTTCTCCTAACTTTCTTTTATTGTTTAGTTTATTTGACTTATTTTAGTTTTTCAAGCGAGAGATAAACAGAAGTCCATGCTTCCTTTTATAGAAGTGTGCAACGATCGCTATGTATGATAACGATGGCTTGGCCTCACTATCCCTAGTCATGTATATCTTTCAAATAAGGAATTGCTACATGATTATTCTGGAAATTCTTGACAATCCTGGCTTTTTGTATGAAGAATTAGCTGGATTAATGGCCATTTGGTGGAAGTAGTATCAGAGTTCCAGATTGAATTCTGTGTTTGTGTGCATCAGAGGTTGATAAAATGGTATTGTCAGACTGATGAGGCAGCTTGCACCTGACCTCACAAAGGTTCATAGTAGATGTTGTATAGGGTGGGGTTTGAAAGAAAAAATGCAATATGCTACCCATCCACATATATATAAAAGTTTGTTTTTTCCTAAAGTATTGAAAAAATATGTTAAGCTGAATTATTTCTCTCAACAAAATTATCCTACCCAACATTAGGAATTTTACTGTATATTAATGTAGAGTTATTTGAGAAAATTTCATTCTGGTAATGAAGATCTTTGTGGTAATAACTTGGTAAACCCCTTTCCTGACTTTTTAAGATCTTGGGGACATCTCACAGCAGCAGACGAACAAGCAAGTAGTTACCTAGGTATGGTTGATGGCTCTTGAGCAGTGATCAAAGTACAAGCCATTCCAGAGTTGCTCTCAGAATTTCACTACATGTACCAGAACACACTACATTTTTAGCTGTGGGAGGAAACCAAAGTGCTGAAACTTGTGTGGTTGGCTGGGAGAAGAAGAACGAGAAGAAAGCATGCCAGGGAAGAATGCCAAACTTAGCAAACCTCAAATGGGATTCAAACTCAGGTGTGGGGGCTCAACCCTAGCAAACAGTTTAATGACCCTCACCACAGGCTACTCTGTTGTTGCAGCTGTATGTTGTGTGTGTTAACTGCTGAAGACTTTAGGTAAAACTACTTCATTTTTTTAAAATTAGTTTTGTAATAATAAAATAATATTGAAATTAAAGTGAATAAATCAAAAGTTGTCTACATTTAACATCTGATTTAGAAATAAGTCTTCCAACAGAATTTTGGAATGCCGTATTTTGGGGAAAGTTCATCCAGCCAAAGTGATGAAGATGGACTTTTGAAATCTGCATTTACCTTTGTTGAAGAAAATAAGCAATTTTTTCTCTGCTTATGTACACATGGTGCAGTCTCAACAAAAGAGAAGTAACCGGTGGATTTATCTCTTTCTGGTATATTTTTGAAAATATAAATTTTGAATGTAGTAAAAGGCACATAACTATTTAAATTTAGAAGGGGAGAGCATCTCCTTTTCCTTTCCACTAATCACAGATGTGGTTTTATTTTAAAGCTATATATATATATATAAGAATAAGTGCTAATCTGATGTTCACAATTTATATGATAGATAATTGAACATCTCTGAGATTTTAATTTCATATTTGAAATCTTCACGCATTTTTATCTTCCTGTCAAAATGCTTGTTTATCTTTTTTGTTTTGCAGTAACTCTTGATAATTAGACATCATTAGTATTTGTTTGCGCTACTTTAAAAAATAAATTTAATTTCTAATTCATTGTATGAAATCTAGTATCACCATATTTTGATAACTATTGCCAGGATATGTTTAGAAGATTGATAGTTTTGTACCTTTGAATGTTTTTATTTATGAAAGGAATTAATAACTGTTGTTAGATTTTATTGGAAAATTGTTTTGTTTGTTAGTCTGTATTGTATGAACCATGGAGCACTTTGGCTAGCCCAAGAAAAAAGGATTTATGGACTTTGTGACACTGGCAGTGTTCCAATCAAAGAGATGGTGTTCTTAGTACAAAACCAAACACTGGGGCTGCTATCTGTCCCGCCACAGCACCTAGAGTAAGGAGTCAGTCATCCACCTCCCAGCATCATGCGCTGCTGAGGATCTGATCACGTAATTTTTCACTCAGCATCACCCATGATGATATGGAATCTCATCTGGTGGCTGTTGATAAGCTGGACGCATAAGAGGGCTGGCTATTTGAGCAAAATGCCAAACATCAGGAGGATGCAGGCAGATTGCTTTGCCTTGCATCTGTAAAGATGTCACGAGAAGATACTACTGCTATGGCCTCTGTCAACAGCTATCAGCAGGCGTCATTTTTTAACCAAGTACAAGGCACTGAATTAACACAGTTTGAAGAATTTCTAATAATTAATTTTTAAAAAAGAAAGAATTATCTGATGTCTTTTATGTTAATGTGTGAGCATCATGTGCCTGTTTTCTCGTCTTGCCAACATCAGTTCAGGTTTGATGATGGAGGTGTCGGAAGATAAAATTTCTATAATTTTGTTGTCATTGCTGCTGCATTAAAGTGAGACTGTTTATGTCATTACGTCATCTTTGTGGAATTATGTGCATGGAATAAGAATATGGTGATGAGAGAAATGACAAGGCTGGGCCAGCTGCTTAAATAATATATGTGACAGGTCCGGAACCTGTGCAGATTTATATAATAAGTCATTAGGGAGAGAGGAGCTGATAGCGGTGGAATGGCTTAATCTTAGAACATGGAGTGTTCCTGTAGGATGAGTTTAAGAAGCAAATGTTTTTTTTTTTTTTTTCTAATTAAATTTCAGACAATTGAAGGTTCTGTTGATACAGAAGTAGTCTCGCAGTCTTTTGTGCTGTACCTTTACATCTTAATGACATTGTGGAGTTTCGGTCTAAAAGGAAAAAAAAAAAATAGGATTCAAATTAGTTTAGAATTTCAGGCAGTCGATTTTGGGATAGGATTTTCACAAGACTGGGGAACTCTGACTTCCACCAGGGATGTAATTTTGGATTATTGATGCCCGAGTTTGAAGACCAAGCAACGAAACGAAATAAAATTCTGTGTTTCTAGATTTGCCAGCTTGTTTATATACTAGGAGCTGCACTGCCAATGATCGTTCTGGTTCGGTTCCTTGTTGGGGTGTCTGCTCATGTTGGCATGCCTTCCCAGCATGCTCTCTTCCTACTCTTATTCACCAGCCACTTGTGTGGGTTTCCTCCCACATCCAAAAAAAAACGAAGAGTTCTATCGGGATTTCTGTGCCAAAGTCTGAAGTGCCAGACCACTCGTGGTGCAGGACAAGCAACACTAATGGATAACTGCTACACTCCCTCACCAAGGTTATCTCTGATGTTGAGAGGTTATCTTGAGGCTGATGTATAGCTCAATGACGACAACACAGTTATAAGTGAAAATCAGATTATCTCATTTATGGAATGCTGATGGTGTAATTGAGGTATTTGACATACTTTCAGCTTTTATCACTACCACCCATTGCTTTAAAGTTATTGACATCTAAACAAACTTCTGTTGTCATCCTTGTGATAGTCCTGCGATTAGATTAGCAATCAGTAGTCCAATGGTTTAAATCTCACCTGCGTCCCTCAGAAAATTGAGATTGCTGACTAGTGTTGCAGGCCATCATCTATAGATTAAGTGGTGTTTGCTGAAAGTAGTTCTCTCAAAACTCAACAGGTCCCTTATCTGGACCATCTTGAGGAGGAGGATGGGGTGAAATCATCAAAACACTAATAATTTAATAACAGCAGAGATGGTGAGAAAAGCTAAGGAAAAAGGGGCAACATGTTAAATACTTCACACTGCTGACTTGTTTATATTTGACAGCGGATAATATACAAGTACAAATCCAACTGAATTCTTAAAGCATCATAAACCCTTGTAGTTGTGTTCCTTTTGGTATCTTTTCAGGACTTCCCAGTTAAATTATCTGCAGTAATTATTGGAAATAAAGTGCTCGAAGTGGTGAAGGTGTATGTTTTTCCCTTTTACATATTTTAAAGAGATCTGCCATTATGGTTTTTTAAAGAATAGTTGGATTTACCTGTTTTTTTCTCTTTTGAAGCACTGTGGCTATATATTCTGCTTTTCATAACCATTGCTATGCATAGGAATTCGGTGTATGCTGATATTGGGGAATTTAAGAGGAAATTAGTTTTTGTAATGGATGGTCTTGGCTTTTCTTAGTATGGCTGTGTAGATTTTCACTTTAGTGACTTAGGAACAGCTTGAAGGTGGGCGTTCATTTGAAGGTTGCTCATGTTTCCAGCAGGTGAAGTCTTGCTCAAAGACAGTAGATTCTCTTTAGGTATGAAAACATTTGTATTACAATACTTTCTGGATGCAATGGTAGAAGGTTGGCTTTTTTTGTGCTGGCAATCTTATTTCAGATATCTCTCTCTCTCCATCTCTCTCCAACTCTCTCTCCATCTCTCTCTCCAACTCTCTCCCTGTCTCCATCTCTCCATCTCTCTCTCCAACTCTCTCCCTGTCCTCCATCTCTCTCTCTCTCTCCAACTCTCTCCTGTCTCCATCTCTCTCTCCATCTCTCTCTCTCTCCAACTCTCTCCCTGTCTCCATCTCTCTATCTCTCTCTCTCCAACTCTCTCCCTGTCTCCATCTCTCTCGCCATCTCTCTCTCTCTCTCCAACTCTCTCCCTGTCTCCATCTCTCTATCTCTCTCTCTCCAACTCTCTCTCTCCATCTCTCTCTCTCTCCAACTCTCTCCCTGTCTCCATCTCTTTATCTCTCTCTCTCCAACTCTCTCTCCATCTCTCTCTCTCTCTCTCAACTCTCTCCCTGTCTCCATCTCTCTCTCTCCTCTCTCTCTCTCCAACTCTCTCCCTGTCTCCATCTCTCTCTCTCTCCACTCTCTCCCTGTCTCCATCTCTCTCTCCAACTCTCTCTCCATCTCTCTCTCTCTCTCCACTCTCTCCCTGTCTCCATCTCTCTCTCCAACTCGCTCCCTGTCTCCATCTCTCGCTCTCCATCTCTCTCTCAAACTCTCTCCCTGTCTCCTCTCTCTCTCTCTCTCCATCTCTCTCTCTCTCCAACTCTCTCTCTCCATCTCTCTCTCTCCAACTCTCTCCCTGTCTCCATCTCTCTCTCCAACTCTCTCTCCATCTCTCTCTCTCTCCAACTCTCTCCCTGTCTCCATCTCTCTCTCTCCATCTCTCTCTCCACCAACTCTCTCTCTCTCTCTCAACTCTCTCCCTGTCTCCATCTCTCTCCAACTCTCTCTCCATCTCTCTCTCCATCTCTCTCTCTCTCTCCAACTCTCTCCCTGTCTCCATCTCTCTCTCCAACTCTCTCCCTGTCTCCATCTCTCTCTCTCCATCTCTCTCTCAAACTCTCTCCCTGTCTCCATCTCTCTATCTCTCTCTCTCTCCAACTCTCTCTCTCCATCTCTCTCTCTCTCCAACTCTCTCCCTGTCTCCATCTCTCTCTCCAACTCTCTCTCCATCTCTCTCTCTCTCCAACTCTCTCCCTGTCTCCATCTCTCTCTCTCCATCTCTCTCTCCACTCTCTCTCTCTCTCCAACTCTCTCCCTGTCTCTATCTCTCTCTCTCCAACTCTCTCTCTCCATCTCTCTCTCTCTCCAACTCTCTCCCTGTCTCCATCTCTCTCTCCAACTCTCTCTCCATCTCTCTCTCTTCTAACTCTCTCCCTGTCTCTCTCTCTAACTCTCTCCCTGTCTCTCTCTCTCTCTCTCTCTCCATCTCTCTCTCTCTCCAACTCTCTCCCTGTCCTCCATCTCTCTCTCTCTCTCTTCATCTCTCTCTCTCTCTCGGACTGGGCCTGGTTTCTAAAATGCTTTGACCTATCCCACGTGTCTTGTTGTTGTTTTTTTTTTGGTTTTTGTAGAACTGAGCAGGATCAGCCCAGTTTGCACGGATCTATAGCCTTCGCCTTTTAATGTTTCTTCCCTAAGCACTCACCCGTCTGGCTTACACGCATTCTGGACCCCATGAAAAAAAAAAAAGAAGGGGAGGCTTGTGTGTAACTGAGCAGAGGTGTGATGTGTGGTGTATTTTGCTTTTATACAACTGTGACATTAACAGTAGAAAGGAAGGACGGAAGAAAAGAGCCATTTTAGTGCACAGTAACTGACTAAGTTCAGAAAAATCCAAGTGCATACATTTGCTTGCTCAATGGTAACCTGCTGAGAAATAACATTAATTAGAATTATACCGTGTTTTGTTGTTTTTTTTATGATTAGATCGCTGCCTCTTCTGGGTTGTTTGCCTACTTAAACACTTTAGAAGCGTTTTTTGGCAAAATAGCAACACCGTTAGCGACTTCCAAACAAAACCTGGCCACAGAAATGCTATTTCAGCTGGGTTTCATAACATCCCTAGTGTGTGCAGGCACACTTACACACCTGTGTGTACGTATAAATTTATATGTAATTTAAAAAATTTTTTTTAGTGTATACCTTATTCATGCTTTAAAAAGATATGATGCAGGGATTTGTATTTAGTTCCAGTATGCAGGGGTTCCTTGATGCTGTGTCGTGATTCTCAGCTTTTTCCCCGTGAGTTACCATGGTAAAGTAGATCATTGAGGTTGAGGTGTGTGTACCAAGGCTGCCTTCCCTCTCCCGTGACCTGTTTCTCTGGTGACAAATAACGTGGTCTGGACTCTTAGCATCCCAATAGCCACACGGTGTTGAAAGTCTGCTGCATTTATTCCATTCCGAGTTGTGTTTAATGATTTCTTGTACATATCCGAGTATAGGACTTTCTTAAAGGTGTTAGTGCTTTAAGATAATTTGTAAGTTTTTTTTTTGTTGTTGTTGTCCCCACCTCCTATGGTACTTCAGGTAGGAAATGATATATGGAATATTTAAATGCATTAAATGAAGTTCTTAATGTAGAACTTTTACGCATTCGTATATTCTCCTAATTTAAGAGATGACCCGCTTACCCCTTACCCTCTCCTTGCTTCCTTTTATCTTTTTTATTTGTGTGTTTGTGTGTATTTGGTAGGAGAGATGGGGATGTAACTGGAATGGGAGTTTAAAGTTACTAATTGATCATTAAGTATGTTTTTATTGCACAGCGGGATGACATTGGAAGTTCAAAAACATTTCCGAGGCATAATGACGTGAATTAGTTTCCATGGAAACCTCTCATTAAGTAGCGTTAGCATTTTAATTTGGCTTTAATTTTCTTATTGATAGGATTCAAAGAGGCAGGCAGGTAAGTAAATATAGCATTTCTGCCTGTCTGTCACACGTCTAGCGCACGTTTTACAGATGTGCGAGAATTTTGGTGAATTAAACTGGTTGCCTTAGAGTCGCAATCATCACAGATGCTGAGTTCAAATGAATGGCTCTGGGGAAGACTGTAATTAATCTGCCAACTTTGAAATAGGATTTGAATGGAGATGTAGCTATTTTGGAATAGAAACTGATATTTAATTTAGGGGGCACTTTTTTTCTGCTCTGTTTATTCTATGTCCCAGTTGATTTGCATTTGAAGTTTGTGTTTTTTTTTTAAAAAAAATTTTTTTTACTGCTGTAATTTCATATTTACCTAATTATTTCCTGATATCACATGGTGAGAAGAGCATCTTGGTGTGGATTGGTATCATCTCCATCCTCACTCAGATAATGAGGGTTTTTTTGTCAAAACACGAACTGACATAACTGAAAGAACTGCAAGATCTGAAGGGAAGGATTTCCATTTCTTGATTAGCATTTCACGTGTTCTGCTTATTCTGTGCGTCTAATGTATAATGTTAACTCTTTAACATGTGGAATCTTTCAATAAATTATTAAATATTCAGAGCTAATCAAACTATTTCAGAATTTTTTTGAGTTTTAAAGAAAAACAATTTCTTGGAGTTAGGGTTATCTCACTCGGTAAATCAATTTAGAGCAAAGGAGGAATAGTTGCACCAAGTCTGTAGGCATACCAACTTAACTTTGTTAGAATACTTTGCATAGTGTGTGTGTGTGTGTGTAATTCTAGGACACACATTTATTCAGGAAATTGTAAAAGATAGGGCAGTGATTTTAAAAAAAATATATATATTGTTGAGAGAATATAATTTATTAGATGCAGAGAAGAAGACTGATTGGCCATGATCCGACTGGTGAGCTTCTCTAATGGTAGTGCTACCTTCTGACATTATGGTGAATGCCTGGAATGTAGATCGTTTCTAGTCATCTTCTTGCTGTACCGGAAAATTAGCGTAAGTGTATGTACTCTGTTAGATGCATGCTTGCTAATTGTGTTCATTTATCATCTCAGGAGCCAACAGAAAATCCGGAAAGTATAGCATAAAGCTTACCTATTGATGTACTTTAATACAATATATTGATCTTTTTTTAACAGATCTCCTAAATTCAGCCAAAAATGTTCTAATTCTGTACACTTAGAGTAAACTAATGAATCAGCACATGTGACTGACTCAAAATTTATGCTATATTTCTACTACTGTTATTTCTCGGCTAACCTCTGTCCTGACTTCTAAGGTCTAAGGATATCTTGCTGCAGTGAGCTAGGTGGAGGAAGGTGTGGAGTTATCTCAGTGACCAAGAAAGTAGTTACCCATGTATGGTTGGGGGCTGTTGAGTGGCAGTCAAGGCAAAAGCCAGTCTAACTGTGGAACCTCCACCAGGAAACCCACACATCCTGATGGCGAAAAGGAGCAAGAAGAGACCATGCCAGAGATCTTAACCAGGATTAAGATTTTGGCCCTTTAATCCTGACAGTCCAGTAGTCTACACACGTCACCAGCTTTTCTAGTTCTACTTCAAAACATTAACATCAGCTGGGTAAACAAGACTGTCATTAGATCATAATAATATATTTGTTTGTTTTCTAGCTGTATCTGCATACATGAATATAATCTGTACTGTACTATATTTAGTGAAAACCTAAATTTTCATCATGAAAATTGATGCAGTTTGAAGAGTGAAGTGAAAGTAATTTGACATGGCATACCTTCAGATAGAAACTTGTCTGTTCTTTTCTAGTCAGCAGTAGGTAGGATTATTAATAAGTACATTTTCATAGATTAGACTTTAGATGCACCATATAAAATAACGTGCAGAACTTATTATTACGGGTCATCTTTAGATTGATGAGTTACAGTAAAGTGTGTGACACAGTATCTCAAGTTGTTTTGTTTACACAAAATGGATCATGGATAAGGATTTTGTGTGTTCAGTAAAACAAAAGATGTGGCATTGTTTAAAGCTAGATTTGTGACAACTTGCTAGTTATTCAGAGGAACAGCAATTATGCCAGATGCTAATCTGTTTTTACTAGGAAAAAGCACCCAGGAAGAGAAGCCGTTTCTATTTCAAAAAGATCTGAAATATTTGATGATGAAGGAGAAAACTTCTCGCAAGATGGAAAATTGTTTTCTAACGAGGTATGAGTAATAACTAAAAAGAAAAACACAACCCTGTTATTTTGATACTGTTAACTGAAATGTATGAACCACCTAGGTGGTTCCTTAGGAGAAAGCTGGAAATAGTCTTGTTTGTGACTCAGCGGCACACCTGCTGCTAATGCTTTGAAATCTATCAATTCTAAGCAGGTGTGCTTTGGCTATTGCTGCTGTAATTGCCGCTACTTCGAGGAAAATATCGCAAAAGTAATTTGAACCGTATCATTTGCCAACCGGTGCCATGGTGACTGGCAGGTCGGTGTGTTTGGCGTGAATTATAAAGTTTTGGTGAAATCTTCTGTAGGGAATAAATTGTAAAAGCTGGCACAGGGTTGTCTTGAATGGGATTGGTTTTTATTAGCTAAGGTGACTGCTTTATTTGCATTTTTGCTATTTGTTTCTTTGCACTATGATTTGCTCAGGTACGCCATCTCATGGGAGACGATTTGCTATGGGGCTGACTGTAATAGATCGTGGTTAAAAAGAATTATGAATGGATAATAACACTAGCGTGGGGAAAAAAACAACATCTCTCTCTCTCATTTTTTTTTCCTCAAAACTACAAGATTGGCACCTCTGGTATTGTTCTGTTTAGCTTATAAATGGTGATATTTTCTTTGTATTTCTGCCTAGAAATGTCAGGTGTCTTTTTTAATGGAAGTTTCACTTATTATTTTTTCTCTCTCTTAAATGATGCTAGAAGAAAAATACTGTTATTTACTTTTGCTGTAAGTAAACTACCAAGTAACTACTGAAACTAGGCTTTAGTAAAATATAATTTTACCAATTAAAAATGGCAGAAATATGGTAAATAATTTGTTTGGTACCATTTCCTAACTTCGATGCATCATCTTATTATACAGAGTTTTAGAAATGAAAATATCTTTGGTATTACGAACTTTAAAAATAAAAAAAAATTAGAAACTTATAATCTGTCTTTAATCAAAGGATCTTTAAAATCTCATGCTCTAGTGAAAGTTGACAGGGATAAGCAAACAGTTGTAGTGGATAGTGAACAACATTGGCTATCTGCCATTCATCTAGAATGCGATTTATGTTTAAATTATATGGATGTCCTAAATTTTCACTAAGATGCATCATGGTTTGGAGAGTTATCGTTTTGTTTTTGGGCATAAATTCTGAGGTTTTTTTTTTGTCAGAAAACGTACGAGGAGTTTAACAAATAATTGGCATATTTTTTAAATGAAGGGTTAACTATTCATCTATATAATAGGTAACTTTATTAGGAAAAAAGGGAAAAAAAGGATTTCACTCATCTAAAATTCTTTAGATCTCGGAGATACATAAAACATCAGGATCCTAGTAGCTCGGATATATGTGATATTCCAAAATAAATCTAAAATAGAGAAAAAAATAAATAGCAAAAATTGTACTTGGACATATTTCACACCTTGAGATTAAAATCTTCAAACCATCCCTTTAACTTTTCTAAGTGATGTATCACTGGTATCTTTCCATTATCATCTTAAACATCATATGTACAGTTAGTCCTTCAGCGTTTGACTTACTAGGGCAGTTTCACTCATTGGACTTTCAAAAAGATCAGAAGTGTGGAGGTATTAAAGTTAAAAAAGTGAAGAAATTAGTAAGAAGTTATAATTTAAATATTTATTCACTGTTTCCATTTTCTTCACTTAAAGTTACTTTCTCTTACAATAATTAAACTTATGGTACTATGGTACTTGAAATTACTGTATTTTATTGGTTCAAAGTCTGGTATTACAGACGGCCATGAAGACTCCCAGATGCTTACAGAGCAGGCTGTGGTACGCCATTCCACGCCCCCCCCCCGGGGGATCACTAATCTAAGACATCTCAAAATTTTGAATTTCTTTTACACCTTTGGAAGCTTTATTCTGTTGGATATTATTATCCTCCATTAAGGTCAGTTCTTTCATAAAAAAGGTAGAGGGTTAGGGTAAAGATTGCTTGAATATGGGAGTCACACCTTGATCTAGAGGCTAAAGGGTAGAGGTGGTGGTAGGAGGAAGAACTACCACCTTAAAATCAGGAGCTGTAGATTCTAGGAGAAACCGCGCCTTTCTTGGATGACCTTTCTGTCTAAATAACGAGTTATCGTGCGAATAAATTCAGATTTAAACCAGTTTTTTGGTGATTTGAGCAGTAACTCGTGTCTTTTTTATTATTTATCACGTACTGGAGATCGTTATGCTCTGTTCTCTGTAGATGATTGCAGGGGGCAAACAGGAATCTCCAACAGTACTGAAACATAAAGGAACAGGTGTCCTGTGCTTAGATACCTTAAAAACAGTAGTAGAAGCCCATTCTGCATCAGTGAGTCTGTGATGGTAGTTTTTTTTCCTGTTCCGTCAGCATTAAATATTTGTTCAGGCTGATATTGAAGCAGATAGTCTTTAATGGCTTCCTTAAACCTTTAAGTTACATCTCTATTAGCAATGGCTGCTTCACCGAGAACTTTTCTAAGATGCAGCGTATGGCGATCGCAGAATCTGCTAAACCAGCCTCTAAACACAACTTCAGAATGCATCTGGGCATGAAAGTCTTTGTTCTCACAAATAATATTTATTGAGATTGACATGTCCTGCCTTCTGGCTTGTATCCATTCAAGAAGTGGTTTTTTCAAAGTCATCATTTTCAGACTATTTAATAAAAAATCATTTTCTAAATGCCTACGTCAGCAGCAGCAGTGGCATGGTATCTTATTTAGCCTCAACGTTTTCTCCAGTCTTAGATATCATAAGACCATTGCTGTATTTTTCAGTGGCACTAGAGAATGACACAGTCTTACAGAGACCATCTGATGTTATTATACCTCCGACTGACACCTTGGTGTGTTTACTTTTCTGCTGAAGTCCAGTAGTTGATTTTGATCACTAAAATATATAATAAATTTAAGGAAATAGAGTTTAAATCACACACACACACACACACACACACACACACACACACACACAACACACACACACACAGATAGATAGATATACTTAGAATATATTATATGATTTACATGATAAAAATCCTTGTTTGTATGTCTGCCGTGATTATTTGGAATATTTCTTAATATTTGTTTATTCTCTTCTATAAAGTTTTATATTTCGGTTCATTAGGGTGAATCTAAGGTCAGATTAGGGTTGGAAGTTTGGGGTATTAATGTACATGTACATGCAAAGATACCTGCGTGAAGTATTTCATATGTCTATACCAGTCATAACCAAAATGTCTAACTGCCTAAATTGTGGATCAGTGAAAAACGTTCTAATTGTTAAACCTTATAAACATGTTAAGTCTGTGTACAAATAGTTAATTGTTCACTTCTATCACTCAGTGCTATGTTATTGTTAAGGAACTCAATGTGGGCATGAAATTGCAATATGAAGTAGTTGCATGCAAGCAATTATTTCTTTTTAGCTCTTCTGATTTACTGAATGATCTATTATGTATAAGTTAGTAATTCCTACATGTGGTGAATGGATATAAAGATGTAAATCAGGATTAGAATGTTTTCCTGCTGATTACCATATGGGCCTTTGAAAAGATAACCAAGGCACCACTTTAACACAAAAGGAACTACATTGATTAGTGAAATAGGAGCTGATAATAGCTTTATGCTTACACAAAAATGCTATAATTGAAGGAATACTGTACAATGTGCCAAATATTTAGGGATGCAGCGACAGCCAGTGGGAACATGGGGATAATAAGATTTGAAGCCGTCTCTTGTAAGGCCAAGATGATGTAGCAAGACTGAGTGATTAGAAGACTACAGATGACCAGAGCATCTTTCCTGAAATAAATGCAGAGGTGAAGGAAGTGTTGGGGCTGTTTGGTTCAGTGCCAGGGTCATTCGTTTAAAATGCAGTTCCTCCATGATGTGATTTGGATGGAAATCACAGACAAAAAGAGCAAAATGGTACCCTGCAGACGTGAGGAGTAGGGGTTTTCTGATAGAAAGCAAGCGTGTTGTAGTGAGTGTAGCAACATGCTTTGAAGTGGCAAAACTGAAAAGTTTTTTGTTTTTTTTGAAAATTTAAGGTGAGAGTTCAGGTGCCGATGTATGTAGCCATGCAAAAGTACTGACTGGATGAGAGCATGAAAAAACACAAGGTTCACATGTCACACCTAAAGGTGAAGGAGGTTTGATGGAAATTAAGAGAAGTGTGAACAAAGAAGAATATCGTGATATTACGTAACAGGTGAAGGAGATTTGATGGAAATTAAGAGAAGTATGAGCTAAGAAGAATATCATGGCATCACACTTATTACGTAAATGTTTTAAATTGTAGCATGTTGACAATCCAAGACTCATCACAAAACTAAGAACTATTTGGAGTATAGATTAGAGTGGGAGGCATGAGAGGGATAGCCCTCTTAAATTACCAATGCCAGTTGAAAAGTTGTGAACAATAAAATGGCTTTCAGAGAAAAAAACCCACCACTTCATGGTATCTGTGGAATTTCTTAGAGCAGAGGAGAAAATATTCTGCCAAATCTACAGAGATTATTAGATTCAAGGCTCAACAATTTGTAAGGAGAGAAAAATGAATGAAATGTAGCACAAATGGCATTAATAAAGGTTTTGGATAAAAGTTTATTATTTTCACTAATATTTTTAGAAACTGATTTTGTATGATTTGTTCAGACTTATGGCTGATACTGGATGTGTGTCCATTTACAATTTATGTTTTTATACAAAGCAGGGGGGCATAACTGTGTGGACTCACTAAAAAAAGTATTTCATATTTCATATATAATTGTTTTATTGGTGCACATAGTTACATGTGTATGTTTGGATGAATGTATGATTCCCAAAAAATATAAACGACAAAATGTGTTGTTGTTAGTTTGTTTGTACTTTGATCACATGATTTGTTTTTCATGAGTCCATAATTATGGCTACAAGTGTATGAAGGTTTTTTTTCTTCTTTCCTCTTCTGGAATAAATATTATTTAATCGAGCATAATCCTTTAAATCTTTAAACAGCACAGCTTTAAGATATAAGCAACCTATGTTTTAATATCTAGTACTTAGTCATATTAATTTGGTCATCCCAATAAATAAATATTACCAAAATTTACTTATTTAAGGTGTGATTAAGTACGTGTTGTATGTCTAGAAGGCAAATAATTGATGTTTACTATCACTACACCAAAAACAGGCAGTTCCCGTGATATTTCCTTGCTTATCTGTTATTGGCTATTCAGGTTGTGGTCAGTCAGTACAGATTTCCAAAGATTTCAGCAGTTTTCATGGATCTGTTGCAAAGTTCATTGAGACTAATAATGTTACTGCTGCAGCTGAGAGATCTGAAAGGCCTTCACTAGTGATACCGTGACAAGAACGTGCTATTGCTTTCCATATTTGTACTTGCTGTCAAGATTTTCTAGTTGACATTACCAAAGAATGATCTGACATTAGCTCCTCCAACTCAACTACAGAGAGTATGTAGCACTTGAGAAAGTCCTGTCTAATAACAATAAAATGTTTTTTAAAAAGGCAAAATCTTTGAGTACATGTCACATGGACTCTTCTCTGATGAGTTCAGATTTCAGCTGAGTTTTGAGAAGATCTAATGAAGATTTTCAGCCAAATATCTTAAGCTCAAGCAACTCCAAGTATGGAGGCAGGAGTGTCTTGGTATATGGCTGCAACCTGGCTTGGTGGAAGGATAGAGTTAAACTATGTTTCAGTTTAGCTAGAATGTTGCCATTTTAAGACATCTTCTACCACTGTTCCAACAAGATGTACTGACATTGGATGCACACATTCTTCAGAAGGATGGTGCTACACGCCACCTCGTGTGACCACAATTTTGGAAGAATAATCAAGGCAATAAACTTCTTTGGGTACTCCAAACTATTTGTATCTATCAGCCACTTTTTGGAACATCTGGATTATTAGCTGAAAGTACCCCATCCACATTCTACCAATATGATTGAATTAAAAGGTCTCATGGATATGGAAGGAAAATGGAGTGCATGATACAGAATACTAATGATTCATTCTCAAATAACGTTGAGGTTTTTTATGTTGCAATAGGAGGCTAACCCAGTACTAGCAAAGGTTTTCACTTGATTGCTTATTTCTATTTACTTCTTTCCCTGCAAGAAAAATAACATTTTGTAATAAAGACAGATTGACAAATTATTGCAGGATACCATAATTCCATTGTAATTGCTCAATTAACTTTAAATGCTCTTGAAGTATATATATTTGATCATATTCTTTATATTAAAAAAAATCTGTTTCTATTATATTATGATAAGGTTTCTAAAAGGTGACTTCCAAAAGGAGTTTAGGTGAGAGTCTTGCTTCCAACACTAATGAATTATTTAATTAACTTTATTTTTGTTTTTACCTTCAGGGATAGCTCAGGTTTTTATTGTACTGCTATCTAGTTTCATTTCACTTTCATCTCAACATCCATTATTCTCTAACTCGCCCGTGAGACAATAATCTAATTTTAAGTTTGCAATTTTCCACAAATTTCACATGGGTGTGATGACATATGGGCAGATGGAGCAATTAGAAGGTTGGTTCTTCATCTTCCCCCCCTTTTTTTCCTAGACTTCTAATTCTGCCAGTTTCAGATAGGGATAATCAATTAAAAATGATGGAACAGTGTCATGAGTTACAATCAAATGACAGACATTCAAGCTGATCAGAGGGTTCTCCACTCTGCTAGTACAAAGGTTGGTCACTTTAAATATCTCTATTGTTTAATCTGACCGCCATTTTTCTGTTTGCTATCTTCTTAGTATGCAATAGGGAGTTTGCTTAGGTAAGCATGAATCTTTTATATGAACTACACCTGCCCATTGAAGTTGACAGCTGTTAAGTTTAATACCGGTAATTTAACTTTTTTTAAAAAAAGAAACATCAGATACTTTGGAGTCTCCTTTTGGATGGGTGGAATTTGTCTCATTGGGAGATTTGTTTTGCTTGTGAAGATGGAAAAAGTGACGTTTTCTGACATGCCGTTTGTAATATGTTAGGTGCTACACAATAGAGTAGACAGAATAACAGCACTTGGTAAATTTTCAGCTTTGTGTTGAAGTTTTAATCTGGTAAAGTTTTTTCCAAAAGCTAACGTGGTTCTGGATTTCAGTCAAGAGGGGTATCATTAGATGTGATTCCACATACGGTTTGCCCCGGTGATGGTGAATTTGGTACATTCCAGTTTCAGAAATACTGATAGTCCATAATTTTTAGCTGTACCAGTTGACTGGCTGATTGTATTTTAAATTCTGAATCTGCTGGGAGAACACAGCCATCTGCATATAACGGTTCATAAATCAGTCAATTTAGAAGACGCCGAGAAGTCTGGATAGTTGAAATAGTTGTGCAAAATGATTTCAATTAGAATGTCAATCTCCAGATCATCTTTGAACACAGCTGCAAAGAAGGGTTTAAACAGAAAATGCACAACCATTCAGCCTTGCTTTACATGATCTTTAAAAGGGTTCTGACAGATTCCTAGCTACTGAGATTCTGTCTACCGTTCCATCTTGAGTGTCCTGCATTCTGACTGTTGTTCCTGGAGCATCTTTGACAGGCCCATGGGTTTGTCAGTGTCAAATATTTTAGTGAGGTTGACAAAGAACACGCATAATCTGTTCAAAAGTCTTGGCCTGTCAGCTAAGGTTGCCTGCTAATGAAGACAAATTCCGATATGAAAACAAAACACCAAGCAGTGGCTTGCACCAAATTAGAAGTACACTGAATTTCTTGTTTGCCAAATGTGGGAACAGAGCTTTCTTATGCTGGCATGGTTTTTCAGATTTTAGAAAAGTTATGTTGCTGCTTTCTTGACAATAGCTCATCAGCATACTGCTGTTGGGCTCTGAGTTTATCTCCCATTTTGTATGACGAGCCGTGATTAGCTATACACTAAAATTAGATACTTGGCTCAAGGATTTTGTCACAGGATCACTTTGCTGGTGAATCTGTTGATATGTGCGGTTTGTCTGTTTTGAGAGGTACATTTTTAGGTTATTCACTTGCATGGATTTAGATTTTACTAAAGACGTTTTCATTGGAAGTGAATGACCAAATGCACGTGGCATGCGGATCTGCACTGTGGCTGAGTGCCTGAGTCTGATCTCATCTAGAGCAATCAATATGTTTTCCTTCCACTGCTAAACAGCAGAGGAGTTCTCAAAGAGAGTTCCTGCTTAGCTGCCTGCATGCATCTCTATAGAATCCTGGATAACGTGGCGAAGGTTAACCATCACCTGACCTTGTATAAATGAAACCAGACTGGTTTCCACATACACTGGCACTGGAAGGGGGGAAGAGTTGCCATTATCTTAGCATTAGTCTTTTGCAATCCCAACACGATGGATTTGTATTAATTTAATTAAATTATGGGATTTACACTTGATTGATAGTCAGACTCTGATGGTAATGAAGCTTGAATTTCTGGCTACATTATGTTTAGAATGTCATATATTTTATACCTTTACGTGTACATACAGAATTTCTTTTAAGGTAACTGCCAAATAAATTTCATTTGTTGAATTTTAATCTTTCTACGTTTAATGGAGTTCTTTTTCATTTATTCAGAAATTCCTTTTACATCAAAGACTATAAGAGGTATAAACCATTTGTCAAAGAAATGTAAATATTAAATTGAAAAATTTGATGATAACTTTTTGGCTTTTTAAAATTTTTTTATTCTCATTTATTCTTGTTTGCCAATCTATTTTGTGTTTAATTTCAAGGTCTTAATAAAATTTATGAGCTTCTATAAAGGATAAAAGGATAAGCTTGCTTTGAGCTACATGCATGCAATGGAAGTGATCAAAATATATAAACATGGCTATACTATGCTTGAGGAAAGTTTACCAAAACATGCTTCATTATATAAGCAGTGTTCTGTTTATAGATGCTTCTCAGTGTGGCACAGTTGGTTAAAAGAATCTACATCTAACTCTTTTCCTGCCAGAGTTGGAGATCTCTGATTGATTATCATGTCCCACTGATTGCCAGAGTCTGAGATCACCGATCTAACGTAGTTTTTGTGACACTTGTCAGATGGCTGCTGGTCAGTAGCCCTGAACGTCATTACTTTAAGCTTTGGCAAGTTCCCTTGTTGGAATTCTGAATCATCTGTCAGTGGAGGGGTGAATCTGTTAATGGAATTGGCATCATTTCCTGGTTAAAAAATGGCAACACCCTGAAGAGAAGAGAGGGATTTTCTATGCATCAAGCTGCTGAAAGTATCGCTGATTTAGATGTGAGGATGACTTATTTGGCAGCAGGGATGATGACCAGGATATAAACTTTAATCCACATGACAGAAGTAGTAGTGATGATGAGTCTGATCGAAGCAATGATCATGGTGATGTTGATTTAAATGACTGTGTCAGTCACAGTGATAACAGCAGTAGCAATAATAGCCATGGGTCTGTTGGGCACAACAACAGATAACCATGGTGATGTCATGGAGGACATGCTAATCCAATCCAAAATGGTCAGAACTGGGGGCTCTACTGGCTGACTTCCAAATAACACCCCTTGTGCAATAGCAAACTCTGGTCCAAGGGGTAATGCTCAGAATGTTGTTGTCAGTGTCTTGAGACATTTTCATTTATCTTTTACTGATGTTATATTCAAACACAGTTACACAGATTATCTATCCTCTATGCTAAACAATATTTTGCTGACCTCCCTAGATCACTACCCCCCCTCCCCATTCAAGGTCTAGGAGGTGGGAGGATGCAGCAGTACTGGAAATTAAAACCGGTCTCGGACTGTTGACAGGCCTTATAAGGAAGCCAGAACTTGCCTAGTACCGGTCAGATGATGAAGCTCTACTGACACCCTACTTTGGACACAATATAAGTAGGAACAGATTCCAGATTATCATGAATTTTTACACTTTAATGATGGTTCCACCCAGCCAGAAAATTGCCAAGATAGTCTCTACAAAGTTTGTCCTGTCTATGACAGCCTAGTGGAAAAATTCAAGGATAATTATACCCCCCCCCATCATCTCATTTCCATAGATGAGGGGAAGCTGAGATGGAAAGGTAGACAAGCTTTCAGATGTTATAATCCTCCAAAACCGATAAAATATGGAATTAAAGGATACATACTGGTAGACTCTGAGAATTCATAGTAGGAGTATTCTCATCTATGACAGAATGTCATGGACACTCCAAGAGATGTTTCCCATCATCTTTACAGGGTTATTGGGAAACATTTTCTATACCTGGGCAACTTTTATAATTCATTGAGGCTTAGCGAGGCATACCTTGACACTAATGCATTTACGTGTGGAATACTCCAAAAGAATTGTGGGGAACTGCCCAAGATAAAGAATACTGACACCCCCCCTGCTGGAAGAAATGGGCGACAATTTCCCTTGACATTGGGAAAGGGATGGTGATAGCATGGCAGGACAGTAAGACTGCCAGCTCCATCAGTTGTAAGCATAATGCCGAGATGGGCAGAGTAGGAGTCAGGAGGAGATGTGGTGGTTTCACTGAGGCCAATAAACCACCATGTATAATGGAATATAGTCAGTTCATGACAGGTGTCGATAGGATAGATCAAATGATTTTGTACTATTTGTAGTCATAATAACTGTAAAATGGCCCAAGAAATTTGTTTTATACCTTGTGGAATTGGCCATGCACAACACACACTGTGTACAATGGCAGTAATGAACCAAAACTCACTCTGTATGAATTTCAACTGAAATTTGTGGAAGAGCTGTGTTGAAGGGTTCATGATTTGGGCACTGATGATGGAAATCCTGCCCCTCGACCCCCAGATGAGAGTTCCCAGTCAAGGACCCAGCTGATAGACTGACTAGTGGATTCAAAATACACGTTGGGGAAAAAAATATATATATATCCTCCAGCTGGTAATAATAAATATCTAGGAAGGATGACGAGGATTTTGCCGTGGCACTCCAGTGCTCTGTAAGCACAGCAACGCACCTCTCTTTGACATTTACCATAAGAAGTATCACTGAAATATTGTAAAGCACTGGATCCAAGATGAAGGTCATTTTTAGGGGCATAAACTAGGAAAAAGCCTCAGAAGGGAGAGTGAGTTGCAGATTCAAGACCACCTCAAGCCGTTCTGTGTGGTCTGGGATTAGAAATGCCTTCTGCAACAACATTGCACTTCTGATGACTAAATCCATTGACAGTGTTAAGGAGAGATCTCCTGAACAGGGTTTTCTTCTTTTAATGCTATTAAGGTGATGGAAAATTCCTGACTTGCCCACTACTTTCTGTAGGCTTATCAATTAATTTAGTTACTACTAAGGTGATGGGAAATACTCCAGCTAACTTACCACTACCGTCAGTAGGAATGTTATTCACTTCATAGAATCCATGTTTTAATGCTTAACTTAATGTCTTGGTACAAAGAAAAATTAGTTTAAATGAATGCTATTAAATTTTGCTTTGATTCTAACAATAAAAATCAAGTATTAGTGACTTGTTTATTACAAATTGTATTTAAAAAAGGGTAATAATTTGTGTAAAATTTCTGTTCAGCTCACACTTTCCTATTTATAGCATATCATCTTAAGGTATTGTCATTATGCAGCAGTGTATATCTTATTTGTACATTGTTTGTGTTGGAACCTGAATTTTTATCATAAAATGTTTACATCTTAATTATTGCGAAGATGAAGTGTACAATTTTTCAGAAAATGAATGCAAATTTGTTCCGTGTCTGAACTTTATGATAAAGCCAAATACCACCACAAGTGGGCTATCTAGTTCCTTTTTGGCTTTCATCAAAAGAGAGCTTGGAATACATGTTTTAGGATTCCATCATCCTTGAATGTGCAGAATTCATTGCCCAATTCTTTTGTTATTTGTGAAGAACTAAAATAATCTTTTAATATAGTCAGTAAAGAAGTTTTATTTGAACTAAGTTAATATTGAATATTACTAGTTGCAAAAAGAGGGAGTTGTTTCTGTGTTTATGATGAGGCTTGGGGTTTGTGTTTTTTTTTAGTATTGCATTATGGGATGATTTTCTAAACTACTGGCA
>JACATO010001452.1:90000-147502 GCA_018389105.1 Nautilus pompilius
CTTATCTATCAATTGGCAACAGATAAACCTTATACCAATGGATATTCAAGAACAGTAAACTCTGGATATAGTGGTACTCTATCTAATGGCATGTGTCACACTCTGGCAGCAGACACTGCAACCAACTTAAGTTTGTATACATTCGTCATCTTGGAAGTGTGCATAGCTCATTTCTCTTGTCTTTTAGTAACTTCTGTACCCCCTCAACAATGGCTCCTAAATTTGACAGGGCAAGTACTGGAGAAAAACGAAGGACTACACAACTTTGCCGATAAAATTGAAATAGTCAAGGAATTAGAAAAAGGTGTAAGCAGGAGGAATGTTTCGATGTGTGAGTACAATGTTGGTTCATTGGTTGTTCTCCTGATGCAGCAATTGAAGCAACAATGCCAGAGGAAGAGCAGGTAACAGAAGAGAAGTAAACAATGTTGTGTATAATTATGTTTTTTTTATGTGTATCTAAGTTGTGCATATTTTTTAAGTAGATTATGTTTTATTTACGCGTATTTTCCATTTGCAACTTGATGTAAATGCGTTTTTTGAATATTTTGATTAAACTGGCAGCACATACAGGTCCATTTTATATTCTGCTTAGTTACACCTCCCTTGTGCCTTCCTTGTATGGACGCTCCATATAGCCGAATATTCGATATAACCCCCCTAAGGTGACATTATTTGCAGAGTTTACTGTAATATGATTCCCCCCCTTCCATTTCATTCATTCATTGGTGAAAGGAAATTACTTTACTTTTTCTTTCTTTAATCTTCAACAGCTGCAGATTTTTCCATTTTTAAAATTTCAAATTATACTGCTAATGCGGTGAAGAAACTTGTATGTGGTGAGTTGGAACATGACTTGTCAAAGGCCCATAACTCCATTTTATTTAGTTTTAGTATACGTATATGAATGGCACAGTTGTTTGTTGGGTAGATACCAGACTGCGGATGTGGAAGAAGAGGTCGAGTTCAAATCAAAGTTAGGAATGGCTTGGTTTAGCATGATTTCCTTTTACTTGGCCAGCTACACTGTCTTTCTTCAGGCACTCCAGTTTCCTCCCACATCTAGAAATTAAGTGTTGTAGGGACTTCTGTTCAGCTGCCAGCTATGCTTCAGAGTAGTAGTCAGCCATGCATCCATGTGAACAGTTGAGTGCTAGGCTAACCAAAGGGAAATTGAAAATTAAGATGGGGAGGGAAAGTGCTATAGCTTACAGATTAGCTGTATCCATTATCAGTAGAAAAGGAAAAAAACTAAGTAGCAATTCTGCATAAATAATATTTTAAGAAAGATTATTGAACAGGATAAAGGAGAGAAAAGGGGAAGAGAAATAGAGGAGGGGAACTACAGGGTTGATTCAGAAAGTAAAGGCAATTCATAAATAAAACAAGTGACTAGGCATTGTTTATTGGACCATATCTCTATTTATAGTCCTGTTTTGCTATATTGTCAGTCCAATGACCCGCAACTTTCTTGATGCCATCCTGGTGGAATCTTTTTGGTTGCTTTGTAAGCCACACTTGCACTTACTGTTGAACCTGGTGATCACTGGAATACCTCAGAGGGCATATCTATCGGAGATCCAGAGAGTGTGTAAATTGGAAGGGGCAAGATCCAGATTGTAGGGGGAATGTGGTAGAGTTCTAAAGTGCAGTCTACCATGTTGACGGTCACCCAAGCACTTTGTGGGTCTTGCATCATCACGCTACAACAGATGGTGCTGTTGTTGTTGTTGTTGTTGAGTGAGTTGGACTTCCGAACGAGGCTCTGTCAATGGCATTGCATCCCGTAAAGACACGTGGCCTGTTCTCTGTCGAGTCCTCCTTGTTACTGAGAGATGTTCGTCGAGCCGACAAGCGGCCCGGTCCACCCGACACCGGGAGCCCCAAGGGCCCGGGAGGTCTCACTCACGTCGGGCAGATGGTGCTGTTGATGTGTTGTGGTTGGTTTTTCTATTATGTACGTCCAATAATATTTTCAACTGTCCACTCATTCACAAACTTTCCTTTGCATCATTCAGTTCTTTCTATAGCGTGCCAACATTCTCTGGTGTATTTCAGTTTCCGGATCATCTTTAGCCCACAGAAAATGGATTAGGGTGTTTCTTTTCTCTGGTGCTCACTATCACCATGAGTGGTGCACAATGCGTGAACGAGACAGGTTGCATTCAAGTACTTGTACATCATTGTTGCTTGGCAGGCAGCACGGTGTTTACCTTTTTTGTCACATGCACGAAGCAGTGATGTAAACATTGCATTTATTTTCTGAAACACCTTCATACGCTGGCTATTAAGACTGGGTTGCAAAGAGAACACACTTTAAAAGTATGTTTGATTTAAAGTCGGAAGTATCGGCTTTTTGAAGTCATATGGAAAAAGGTTAGGGGGCAAGAATTTGTATATAATGAAAGGGGAATCATAATTGCTTTGCAGAGGTTTTGCAACTCTGGGTTTTTATCTACCTGATAATCCTTCCAATGTACGAGGAATTTCCCATAATATAAATTAATATAAATGGAACTAAGTAACGAACCTGAATTTCAAAACATTTCTCTCTGCTGCCATGATCAATCTGGGTTTAGTCTTAAGAATTAAGTCTCTGAATCGTGGAGTGCAGCGATGTTAATTTGTAGTAGATATTTGTACAGGTGATTCTAAGGGTTCTCTTATTGTATGGTAGTTCTGGTCGGGGTCTGGTAGACGTCCAGCACTGAAGTGGGCTAAAGCGTTTGCCAAAATTTACACTGAAAAATCTCAGCTTGGGTCACCTGTATAATCCAAATATAGTGAACGCCTTTGGCAAAAAGAACACCTGGGTATTAGGACCGTTAAAGTCCTCCTCAGAACAGAAACCTAATGATGGTGACGGGGAAAGATAACCAGAACACAGGCTCATCAGTTAATCCATTTAACTCTCTATTGCAAAGTAATTTTTGTAAAATGTCAAGTATGTGTGTGTCATTGTTGTCAATTATAAAGAAACACCTAACCTCTTCTATTTTGCTGTAAGATATCCCCATTTTCTTCAATGCATTTCTACAAGTTTATCAGGATGTAACATCACACCACTGCGACTTAAAGCATCTTGTGTCTGACTACTTTTTAAAAAATATATTCAGAAGCTCAACATGAGCTCTAATTAATTCATTTCCTCCGTTCTTTCTTCAAAGCTTTATTATCAGTTACCTCTCCCAGCAGGTAGGTCGTGTTACCTTGTGTGTGGTTATTTTAAGTTCTTCAGGATAGCTAATTGAATTGGATGCGATAATATCCATATATTGAAGTTGTTTTCTGAAAACTATTCTTACAGGCTATGGCTTACCTTTAAGCAAACCTCTCAGTGATGCCAAGCAAGCCAGACACCTGCTTGTTTTAGCCTTGTTGAAGCATTTTTATAATTTAAATCTAGCCTGCATGTCTGTATTTTTAGTATTTTTTAAAAGTGAGTGAATTCTAAATTAAAAAAAAAAACGATGTATTAATAAAATTCTTCAGACAAATCAACATTTTTCTTGAACTTTGTCAGCAGAGATTATGATCAATCTGCACTTATTATTTGCTCAGAACTATTGGCACATAAGGCAGCTGGAGTTTGTTTGCTACGTAATCAGTCTGATTGAAACTTCTACTTTTCTGGATACTAATAACTTTTCAGTATAGGTAACAACTCATGTCGTGTCCATCTGTTGAAAGAGTTACTACTGCTGTAAGTCATGGACTTCAGCTACACTGAGTGATTAAGCGAGGACAGACAACATTGTTTAACTGGATGTTAGAGTGTTAAAATAACAACAAACTTACTTACCACTGCTTTTTGGCTTTAGTAAAACTGGCTGTGAAGTTTTGGATACACTATAGATTGCCATTTTTTTTTTATTATTTTGATTATTTTTTTAAAACTAATTTTCCATCAAAGAATTTAAGAGGAACTCAGTGGGTTGAACAACCGAAGATGTGTTACCTACTATGTGCATTGTCATTGTCAAAAACTATCAGAGTGCGAGTGAGAGAGTATTGAGCAAAAATCTTGGACAATTTTGCAAAAAAATACATTTAATGCTTGTTTTTTTTCTTCTTTGAGAATAATAGTTGAATGAAAATGGTAGAGATATCAATTGCTAATGCACCCAAAATAAAATTTCTTAAGTGAACAATCAAAAACCCAAAAGATACTGGTTAGGTTTCTGATAGTTGCCTTGGTTGTCCATACCTTCTATTTAGAAAAGATGAACAATGCTTCCAGATAACTTCTCTGAGGAATAGGAAAAAAGCATCCAGCAAGATCTGGCAGAATTCTCAAGGTTTCAAGTTCGTGATTCTACAGTATGAAGATCTTTGGGACATGGCAGACTTAAAGGACAGATAGCAGTCAAAAAAACAAACTTTTTTTACACAAAGGGAGTAAGACTAAAGAAGAAGTTATCTAGGAATATTGTTAATCTTTTCTGGATATAAGGTGTGGACAACCAAGACAACTATCAGAAACCTAACCAGTATCGTTTGGGTTTTTGATTGTTCACAGAGAAATTCTATTGCTGCCCAAAACTGAAACTGGACTCAAGAATAATGGAACAAAGTCCTTTTAAGGAGAAGAATTGAATAAGATCATAAGGAAATATGTCTGCAACCTACAGTGAAGCATGGGTGGCGGTGGGGTCTTTACTCAGGTTTGGAGGTGTATCTCGGACATGGATAATTGGAGATTTAAGCAAGAATAAAAGGAAATATGAATGCAGCTAGATGCAAGCAGATTGTTATTCACCACGCCGCTCCTTCAGTATTCAGATGTAATTATGTATCAACATGGCACGAAAACAATCCAAAAAAAGAGTGGACTGCTAGATTTATTAGAATGGTCTCCACAAAGTCCTTACTGTAATATCATTGAACATGTATGGGACTACTTGGATGGAATAAAAGATTAAACTGTAGCCATAGAACAAGGATGAACTCTGGGCAGTGATTCTAGGTACAATGGACATCATTCCAGCTGCTATTATTTCACAATGACAAGAGTGTTCCCAGTGGACATTCTAAATATTTGTATCCATAATCTATATTTTATTATTTTCATCTTGTCTGTTGTACATTATTTATTTATTAAATTGTATGTCTCATTAATTTGTTTTAATACTTTCTGTATTTGAACTTATGAATAAAAATGTACACCTCCCGAGACTTTTGCATGGTACTGTATCATCTCTAACGTATACATAACTTAAAACCTTCATTAACCCTGATCTGTTTCTTAAATATTGGTCAGATGGAGTGAAGTCGAATACCTAGCCCTTCTCGGTCCAATTATTTTGAATAAAACTCTCTTGATTTTTACTGTTTTGATTTTGTGACTAAGTTCATATATTTGATACTACAGATATCCATCTATAGTAGGAGCTCAGTCTGCCAGTGTAAATCTGCAAATACTGTCTTTACTTACAGAGTAAAGTAATTGTGCCGCACTGTTGGCATGGTTTAATTTTCATGCTACAGAAGATACTTAAAGGTTATCAACCATTGTGCTATTTTAAAAATCAAATATCAGAAATCTCCAATGGCCTTGCAAATATACAATTACTGGAATAGGGAGCAGGCAGACAGATGTGAGCATCCCTCTTTGTGTCTGTCTGTCTGTCTCTGTTTCTCTTTCATACAAACCTGTAAATGCAATTGTGTGTGTCTCATACATGTCTCTCTTATTCCATTTCTTTTGTTCTCAAGTTATATTTGTTCAAAATTCTTCTCTCTCTCTCTCTCTCTGTGCTGACGCCATCTCTCTCTCTCTGTCTCTCTGTGCTGACGCCATCTCTCTCTCTCTCTCTGTCTGTCTCTCTCTGTACTGACGCCATCTCTCTCTCTCTCTCTGTCTGTCTCTCTGTACTGACGCCATCTCTCTCTCTCTCTCTCTCTGTCCGTCTCTCTCTGTACTGATGCCATCTCTCTCTCTCTCTGTCTCTCTCTGTACTGATGCCATCTCTCTCCTCTGTCTCTCTCTGTACTGATGCCATCTCTCTCTCTGTCTCTCTCTGTACTGATGCCTCTCTCTCTCTCTCTCTCTCTCTCTCTCTCTGTCTGTCTCTCTCTGTACTGATGCCATCTCTCTCTCTCTCTGTTGTATATCATCATGAAATTTAGAAATTTCTCTTCAAATGGGTATTACCCAATTTTCTAGTTCATTTTCAGATACTGCACATCTTAAAATCTTTAGTTTTTATGTTTTGATTATTTTAAGCTTGATTTTAAAAAGTCTCCATACTCTCCTTATTTTTTTTTTTGCAACAACAGCTGTTATTTCTTGTGCCTTTGGTGATGCTGCTGTAAAGTCCTTGTACTGCGCTCTCTGTTCTTGCATGATTTTGATAGAATGATGACGGCCAATCTCCTCTCTACTTAGGTTTTGATTCATGTTTTGTTGTCTCCCACCTACGGTGCAAACCTGGCTGAGGTTGCTGTTTCCATTTGCTGTTTCTAGAAGGGGAAGAGAGAGATTGCTAACATGAGATATGTCTTGGTATTTTAAGTTTACTTGACAGGAAATGGAATGTTAAAAAAAAAAAGGAAATTTTTTTTTTGTTCTTGTTGTCTCTCCCCTCCCCCTCCTCCTGAACTCCCTTATTTGTTCAGGAAGTTTAATTGGTTTCTTAGGGCGATGTGTGTAGGTAATTTACTATCAGGCAACAGTAGTCACAGCCGTTTGGTAATTGATTACCAAGCGGCTAATATTGATTAACAAGCAGATCAAGAATGCGATCCTCTCTGCATCATTCATGACGAGAATGGCAAAATGTAAATAAGCTTTCTTTCCTTCTTTTTCTTTTTTGCATAACTTGTCGAGTTTATGAGCTTAGAAAAAGAAGAGGTTGAACCTGGCCTGCCTTAGGGCGTATAGTGTTAAATCGACTGAAATGTAAAGTGGAGTTGTTTGAGGGCGCCTCATTAATGCAATTACAGTTACACTAGGCTGCCTTCGTACCGTTTGGATGGTAGCCCTGTTTTGCGAAATTGATGCCTGTTTTGAATAAATTGATAAATATCCTTAAAGGATGAGGTGGTTAGTGTAAGCGAATGCGTGTGTGGAGAGGAGGAGGACTGCACTTTGGGCTTGCGGTTGACAGCGGTCAAAATCCTTAGTGAGGTGGTTGGGGTTAAAGACTGTGAAACTAGTTTAAGTCATCTCTTTCTTCTTTTTTTAAAAATTTTTTCTTATTTTTGATAAATTAGAGCTACCCTGCAGCTGTAGTTATGCATTCGTCAGTACAGTAAAATTAGTTTTGCGCAATTGGATTTCGGAATATTCATGTGCCCCCCCTCACGCGGGTCTTTGCTGGTGTGGTTCAAGATGGCTGTGGTTTAAGTCCAGTTCGGTTTTTCAGAAATGTCCTTGCTGTGAAATCAGGCACTACCTGCGAACATTCCTAGATTAAGTATTTGAAGCTCGTAAGAAGGTATTCTTTGTTAGCACACCAGTCCTTAAAGCTGCCACACCTCTGTTTGCATCAGGTTTTTAAAGGAATACTTTTCCATCTCCCGTGTGGCCTGGGGGGGGGGCTTGACTCCCGTGGAGCTGTTTTGGCAAAACACGTTATTTTGCGCACACCCGCTACACACTCGTCTCTCCGGGTGCTTGAAGTAGAATGGCCCACAGCGTCCGCATGTTGCAAGGGGTCAAATGGCGTCATTTGTTTGGACAACGGGTTGCTGTTTTGTAGATCACCTACTGTTGCTTTGACAAGGAAGGATAACTGGATTGGTGGAGGTTTGGGTGGGGCCATAAAAAAAAAAACCCAGTGTTTGCTGGATTCAAATGAGCCCTCTTTTCTCTTAACAATAAGAAAATGTGTCCTTTTTGCTGAGTATCCTGCACCCCGAAATGAATTGTTAGCCATTGTTTAAAACAATCTAATCTAGCCCACTCCTTCTCTTTCCCTGTTTGCTTATTTGTTTATTTTATGTAATTTAGAGAGAAGATTAAGATTTGTTGCTAATCTCAAATTTTATTATCTGGTTTTTATTGCAATTAAAGCCACCGAAGATTAAAAAAATTCTAAAGAGTTCTTCTGATTTAAGAGAAGACCCAGCCATACATTCTGTCTGATAAATGTTTGTGGACGAGGAATCATATGTATTTTTTCTTATAAGAACATCTTTAAAATGCTCAGAGACGCCAGCATCTTCACCTCTTACCCTCTCTGGTGTCATCAGGTTCTTTTATTGACTGTTTGTGCAGAAGGTGAAACAACTTCTGGCTGCCAGTTTATCTTGATACCAGTGTTTCCCCAAGTTTTGGCCAAGAAAGGAGTAATCTTCTCTTAAACAGGGTTTGGAGTTTTAAAGTCATCAGGACTATCCAACTAAAAAAATTAATGAATCCTTCTATAAACAGATTATCTTCTGATGAACAAAATTCATCCCTCAGCTGTTTCACTCAACAAGGGAGATGATTCCGGTACGGAAGCAAAGTGTCACATTTATCTGCCAGAATGTGATGTATACCCTGTGATAATTTTCTTTCTCCCTTGTGCTTTGTGATCTGCTTTTTCAACTTCCATCTTATCTATACGCATTGTGTATCGCACACTTGTGGTTTCCGTCCTTCATTCATGTCATTTTAATTTTTTTTTATTTTTATTATATATATATAAAAGAAAACTAACGAATACTTAAACAATAAACAACAGTTCAGACTGTGTTTATTTTCCCCAATATAACTGGGCCCCTTTGGGAGATGAGGTAAACTACCCAAGTTTGAATTCCATTTGGGACCCTCTCAGTTTGGCTTACCTCCATAGCGTGGTTGCGTGGCTTTTCTCCAGGTGCAATGCTTTCCTCCAACATCTAAAATTAAGAGTTCTCTGGCGTGGACTTTCGCTAGGTCAGCCAAAGTTGGAGTACAGCAGAAGCCATCGTGCTGGCCATTGTTTCAGGTGGCACATCTTATCTTTCCTGTCCTTCCAGATAGGGGGACAACCAACCAAGCAAAACATCTTTTAATTGTTTCTTTTCTGTAACATTTAATGAACTTTGGAGTTTTTTTTTGTTTTTTTTAGATCAGAGGCTTGGTTAGCTCCCCTTAAGTATCATCACGTGTTTGCTGATGAATGACGACTGGATGGGAAAAATTATTGTATGTAACAAAAGGCTTAAAACTAAAGGGAAGGGGCCCACGTGGAAGACAAGTGCGCATTTTGCATTTTATACTGAGGACAACAGTCTAAATGATTAGCTTAGTAGATCAAACTTTGTAGGTTTCAGGAATCCATACTTTCCCTCAGTTTTTAATTTGCATACCATTGGATTCTTGCACTTCCTGTAGAGGGCCACGGCTCTAAGGATAATGCTAATTATGAATCCTGGCATAGTTCAGATGTGTGGCTGTCTTGCTCTTCCCAAGTACACAGCAGATGTAATTTAGTTACATTATAACTTTTGTGGTGCTTTTGGTTTATTCTGAATGTGTTTTTCTTTCATTGTCATGGATACAGATTCTTTCAGCTTCTCCTGGAAATACTTATAATCTGACATTCTCTTCCCCACATCCTTTTAAAGCTATTTATGTGGTAGACCCCTTGATCTGACGACGTCAGCACTGGAAGCGGAAGACCACAAGGGAACACCGTGCTGGGGCATGCATGGCTTGTGCATGTGCACTGATTGAGCCCCCCCCTGGTAAAGTTTATCATGGCTACTCATAAACTGACAGCGTGTAAATATGTTTGCTACATCTGCTGCTTAAATGAATAATGCAGCCGATATGGAGATATGTGAAATGATTTTTTTAGAAATCCACTTAATCTGAAAAATCTGGCTTTTTTGTTCTTCTTGTTGTTGCTATGAAGATGTAATGGAAAAATTCTCTGACGAGTGACCCAGTATCTTGAATAATTAAAACAAAAGAGTTAATACAATTAAATTTAGAATAGTTGTCTGGTGAAATATAATAAAAAATGGATGCCATATATGCCATATAACCATATTATGTCCAAACCGCTGACTTTATACTGAAAAAAGTTTACTTTAGATCGCCAAAAGAAGGGAAGGGAAAGAGTAAATTCTGTAAAATAGAATATGCATAATTATGCAGTGATCTTGCAGTTATTCTGTCACTTACTGCTGTGTAAGCCTTTACTTTATGAAATTTCTGCTAACTCCTCGTGTGCAAATTCATTGCGAAGAGAAGCCCCATTTGTTTGTGGATGAGACACATGTTCTAAAAGGCCAGTTTACCGAGGCCCGTGTTGTTTTGTAAGCATTCTGTAGAAAAATTTTGTTTGGCAACTAGGTGCTTGCATCCCAATATTAAAAATTACTTTATGGTTCTTGCCCTGAATACAGGCATAGCTGAAAGACCATCCACTGTTAGCCCTTTTCCCTCCTGAATGAAGGTGAGGACAGAATCAACTAAAATATTTCTCTTTTTCGCATTAAGGATAAACATAGTTATTAACCCTTTTAGCATATTGCTGGTGCTGAGCAGCTCTAAGACTGTCTGATCTTTTGAAGGAACCGGGCGGTCCACACTGTTCTTGACATGTATTACTATAGTTTGTAATTCTTTATTTTTATTTCAGTGCAGAATTACTAATCTAATCGTGAATTTTCAGATGCATATCAGGAATAGATTGATTGAATATTTTCATACTGATAATCTGGAGGCTGCCATCTTGTACACTTGAACTATCAAAGCGAGTAAAAATTATAGTAGCATGCTAACCAATATAAACACTGCACAGTAATTCATTAAATCTTGAAAGGTTGCATTGTATTAACAAATAAGACTGAACAGTCTAACATTGAAAATGGCAGCTATGTAGAAATGATCCATCGCTATATGACTCAAAAAATTTCTAAGCTCTGTAATGCAATTTATCTGTTGTCCTATCTTACACTTTATACAGTTATTGAACATTAAAACTTCTCAAATACTTTATAAACACACTGTCCCTGTATGCAACTTACCTACATGGCACAAGTCATGATTTGTTGAAAAATCACATCTTTTGGATACGTCACGTATTATCTTCAGAGTTTATTTACGTGAATATTAGTGGAGAAAAATTGAAGATGGTTAAGATATGGTAGCAGTATTGATTTTGAACATTAAACATGTTGGCTTTTGTCTTTACTGTTACACATGTTGCATCTGCATCTTTTTGGAATGACTTTTGGATTGAAATTGTATTCTGAGTTATAGATATTTCTGTATTGGCTTTAAAACTGTATAGAAGAGACAGGAGCTGTATGCTGCATAACTTATCTTTTTAAGCAAAGGTCGTATAATACAGCAGAACTGGTCACAAATTGTTTTAAAAATTGGAGTCTGACATCTTTTTTTTTAATTCAGCAGTAGTAGCTCACTGTTGATTAAAGGACAGTCCAGAAGTTCAGTCTTGCTTTGTTATATTGTTGTCACAGTTGGGTTTAAATTTCAGAAAGTGTGTGTGATGTGTGGAGGGTATATTACATTGCAGACTTTGAACCTATGACCTGTAACACTGAACCTGACCCTCTCTGTCCTCCCTAACAGATAAATCAGGGGTTACTGACTTGATAAAGATAATAGGATGATTCCTTAAAACATCAGACACTTAGGTTCTTCAGGGGTTTAGGATCTTTATTAATTTTTTGCTGTCTTGCAGAGAAATATTAAGATAACTTGATACCACACTTTCTCCTCTTGATGGCTACATTGTAGATAAAAATGGATGCCGGTTTACCTCTTTTCACTGGTGCTCAAACATCAGCATTAACCCTCTACAGTATCGATAAGTTGGATGAAAAATAGTTTTTCTACTTTGCAGACAAATACTGTAAATTCTGCATTATTGGATATCGAAGAAGAGCTCACCCTCCTGCATCATTTAAGAACCTTTGTGGATTTTGTAGTAGTGAAATATTTTTTAAAGGGGATATCATGACCCTAACCCTAAATCTGGCCTCAGGAACACGATTTCATTTTAGAATAGCATGCAAAAAAAAAAAAAATATGAAGTATAATATTTTAGGAAAACTGAAGATGGACGTGGTTTGTTTTACGTTATTTACAGCAACCTGTTTGGTAAAGTTACTTCTTTATTTTCTTTTTTTTGATCAAGATAACAAATTTACTGGTCACATTGACAGTGATATCTCACTAGTATCATGTACAAAATGATAACCCTTTTTTTTTTTTTGTTTTTGTTTTTGTAAAATCTTTTGCTAATCAATCAGGAAAAGAACACATTTAGGAGATCAATCTTTGGTGTACGAATGAGGGATAACTGAGAGTTTGCTTGCCACAAACAAACATGGCTAATTCGTTTTGGCTCTGCTGTTTGTTGTAAACTTTTATTATTTGCTTGTGACATCTCTCAATAGATGTGTACGTGTTCCCGTGCAGGGGTACACAATTTATGCAAACTCATGGTGCTACCGTTGGCGTCAGAAATGAGTGATTTTGAGAGCTTGAAATAGGGGAAAGGAATATTCTGGTAATAGTTACATTCCTTTTCATATAATTATTTTTTTTTTAAACTGAAGTAGAACATTGTTCTCTAAAGCGTGCTTGATATTTTGTCGTGACGGTTTCAGGTCAGAATTTTTGCCAACCTTTCTCCAGCGCCATGCGCATCCGGAGGATGTGAATTAGAGCAGGTCTGACCAATCTCCACATGCTGGCCTTACTGCTCCTTTATTTCTTTTCAGTCCCGAAATGTAGCTTCCTTCCCCATTGTGAACGAACAGTTTAAACTGGAGTTGCAAGATCTACAGGGCGCTGATATGTGCTGTCTTCACCTGCCAAACATTTGTCCTGCCTGGGGGCTCCGGGATCACTGATAGCATCCCAGTTATTTGACTGCACTGACGGTTCCAGGTCATTGGTGGTGTGTAGTCGTTGCACTTTTTAAAGCAAGCGAATCATTTAGTTTGCATCATCGACTGCAGACTTCGAAGGGTGACGTGTGGACAGGTTGGCTTTGGATCGGTCACTCACTCAACTCTGGGTAAATGGAGGATGTCTGGCTATCCATCACTTTCTAAGAATCAAGACTCCCCAAAGGATTGTTTAATGGTGACCAGAAGTCATGGGAAAGCTATTCGTTTTTTTTATTTAGAGGATTCAGATTATTATGACAGGGATGGGTATAATCCCGTTGAAGCTTAAGTCTGCTGTCATCCCAACACAGTTGACAAAGATGAGCTTGTGCGGAAACTCGATCATGGAACCAAAATCCTTGGCCCACTTTTGAAAGGAGTACCCACATTTTGTTTTCTAGCAGAACCCACCTAACGACATCACCTATGTGCAGATTTGTGCGTTTTGCCAATACCAGAGCTGACTATTTATCTGTTATCGTTGTTATTTCCTTTCTTTTGCTCCACTTTGGACATGGACATTTCTTAATGGTGTGTGACATTCAGAGAATGAAACTATTAAATAAACCGCGCCGTATTTGACGCCCAAAGTTTACTCTCAAATAGAACGCCACAGACCAAAAGCTATAAATAAAAGAAGTAAAATATATAGCAATCACCAGAACAACCTCCAGACCGGATTTCCTGTGATGTTCGGGACTTAGAAAAACGAAAAATAATATTTTGCTCTTTTGGCTTGATTTTAAGGTTCTGACCGTTATTTGGGGACTAACAAAGAGGTCTCAGCAGTAATTTTGCCAAGACCAAATTCCCCCCCCCCAAATATGGTTCATAAAGTTTCACGATGTGTGCAACGCATCTAAATCTGTGACCTTCTTTGATAGGTTAACTTGGATTTTTAGGGGGAAAAGACTGGAAAAACCTGTGTTTTTACTAACAAGAATAGGAAATAGCATTTGTGTGATGGCGTAAAACAGGGACGAAGTGGGAACTTTTCTTCAAACATCACCAGCTGGAAAAAAAATGAAACAAGCCTTTGAGTTTTCACTTATCTTTCTGCTTGGTACCGCGTCAGATACTCGTATTGAGAACTATTATGCGTGGTTTTCAGATCAAAAGAAATATGTGAGTTCACGCTGCGGACAAATATAAAATAACTCAGTATAAACATAAATATCTACAGTTTCTTCCAGCAGCTGATGGTGAAAGTTTGCAAATTTACATTTTCATATTGATATGAGATTTTTCCAGCCATTTATAATAGCCGCTGTACTTAAGCATAACTTGAATAAGCATTTTCCATCAACAGTAAATTTCTTCAAGGTACTCCAAACTACCAATATCATAATGACCAATACCCAACCGCTATCCAAAAACGGTACCTTTTCTCTCTGAAAACTAATATTCTTGTCATCGTGACATGCCTCTGTAACTCCAAGATCCATAAGCACGCATTCCATTTTTTTGTAATTTTATTTTGCTCCTGGATGATCCCGTTTTTTCTTGTGCATGTTCATGATCTCTTTATATAATAGGAATGTTGTTTTCCCACAGCTGTTAAATTTTTTGAAATGCTCTTATATCTTTCTCCGGTGTGTAAAGTACAGTTGTCTTAGCCACCATTAGCATCAAGGCACATCACAAATTTTATTTTTTTTAAAAAAACCACAACACCTTTAAATATTCTTGTGATTAGGCAGAGATTTCCAGGCAAAGAGCTTTTCAAACTGAGTAGATGATTAATGGAGAATTTTTATTGCATACTTATTCTCAAATTCAGAGGAAGGTCCACCACTTCAAATAATTTCACAATTGATGTTCACATCAGTGGGAAGTTGATTCTCATACAATTCTAGAAGAACTGCTGCAATTGTTAATGCCTTTAGATTTTGCCGAGCTTATCAAAATACTCTGCTGACAGGATCCATTATTCATGACTGCTGCTGTAAAGAGAGTGACTCTTCCTTTGCTCCATGAAGCAGATTGAATTGCGTTTTGGCACTCTACATGAATAATTCACATGGAAATCTATTTGTAGTACTCTTTCATTTTCCAGACTCTTGTTTTCCTTAAACACTTTAGACTAAATATGCTTGATGTTGGTATGGGTCAAACCACTTCCTAGTCTGCATGGTTTTTTTCTAAAATTTCTCTGATACAGTTCTCCATAAGTTGGCATTCTAACTTCTTGTATGTAGACTTTGCAACACTTCCATTTCTATTCTCTTTCTGCTTTATTAAAAAATGTCATTGCTTCCCTCAGCATCGCCTGCTTTTGACTGCTTCTCAAATCCATGCTTCCAAAACATGTTGCTGAACTGAGGTAGCTGTATCCATAGGCAAGGTAACTTGTTTGCCATCCTTACATCTACCACATCATCCTTGCAGCAGTTAGAAATTAAGGAGCTATTACAACAAACTTTCATAGAGTATCTTCAATACTTTTAATTTAAGAGAAATAAATTCTTGTGAATTTGGCTCTTACATTGGTCTGTTGGTGTTCGTTTCATTAGCAGAATATTCTTTGGCTGCAGTTCACAGAATTTACTGAACTTGACAAGGAACTCGGGTGCCATGCTTTCCCAGTAAAATTTGGTAGGGCTCTAAAGAATGTGGCCAGGTAATGCTTCCCTAGCTTAATCTTTCGGCCATTCTCCCTCTCTTTTATTTATTCTTCCATGCCAGACATTGTTTGGAATATGTTCCGGTTGTTTGTAAAACGGTGTTAATGTTTTTAATCGCTCCCTTCACCAAGTGGAAATTACCCTCAACTACAACATTTCCTCTTTTTTTGGGGAACGCAGGTAGTGTGATCCATCTCTTAGATTTGTTTAATACCTGATAATGAACACAGAGAGTGAAATCAAAAAGTTTAACAATATGAAGAGAAGAAATATGGATATGAAAACAAAGCTTTGGAAAGGAAAGGCTTAGGGATGGTCATTTTCTAAGATTAATGATCTTTGTAGAATAAGTGCACATATCCTTCTTAAGATTATCTAGTAATGGATAATCAGTATTAAGTAACAAAATACAAACCTGGCTAGAAGTGCTATAGTTTCTGTATTAAAAAGGAGTATGGAATATTGAGCTAAAAAAAAACAGATTTAAAACATTTGACAAATAAAGACTCCCATTTTTTTTTGTTTTGTTTTATATTTTCTTAGTGAAACTACCCCTTACCAGGCCCCTATCTGAAGGTCATTTCTATAGGTCATTTCTGCTTAAGGAACTCTTTTTTCCATTTCCCTGAAGCCAAAACCCAGCATTGTATTGTTGAACATGGTTCTAAACAGTTCAAATTAATCACCAGATACATTGAACTGCAACCATTACAAAAAATGGCGGTGCATTCTGAACTGATTTTGATGTCAGCTCATCCCGTCGTCCTCTTGGTTAGAAAGACGCGATTTCTTCTGTAAAGATCTTAGTTGCTGCACTACAAAATCACATAGATTAAATTATGGCATGTGCATGATGAGTCAACCCTGCCGGTGTTTTATTCGGTGAAAATCACCAGGAAGGCGAGCGGACTTGGACAAGACAAACTGGCCAGAATGAATCCCAGGTCAAAGGGCGACTGAACAGTGGACACTGGAACACCTCAAGAAGCTTGAAATACAGGTGTTAGGAAGCTGCAGGTCTTGAAAGGGGATTATCGAAAATAGCATCCTCAAGGTAGAGCCAGTTTTTTTTTTCCCCCTGGATGCTTGGCATCCTCCTTTTGTATCTGGTACCTAATTATGAAACTAGAGATCCCAGCTTGACTTTCGGATGTGAATTTACTTATAATTAACCTAGTTTAGAAGGCAGTAAAAATCCTTCATATTTGTGGAATTGCCCAACAGGTGCATACACATCTTTTCTTTTGGTATCAACCCTATTGTTTTTTTGTTTTTCTTTTCTTATGAAGCCTGTAATTAAACAGAGACAATAATGCGGCTGATATCTGACTTAAAAAAAAAGCCAATCTGTTGATCCTGGCGTCTACAGTGCTTGATTCTTCAAATTCTTGTAGCGACAAATTTTTTTATTCTAAGTTTATTTGGAGACATTTTTTGAAATAGTAGAAATGTATTAATGTATAATCATACGACGTTTTGTTTTCATATTATTTGAACATGGAGTTTTCCAATAACGACCAGTTCCATAGACGCCCATCTGGCAGTTGAGACAGCTGTTAAATTATGAATGTTGTTTTGTAATTTGCCTCTCATTGTTTGCTCGTTAAAAAATTTTTATAATTCTCTTCCTTAATTGGAGTCTACAGTATTCAGTCATCATTGGTCTCCAGGGTCAGATTATTCCAACTGTATTGCTGTTCATGCCATGAATCCAGCATGGACATTTCTGTTCAAGTTTGCAGGTGCTTTCTCAGTAGCATTGCTTGTATGTTTAATCGAATGAAGTGTCTGACATAGCATGAGAATAAGAAGGAAAGTAGAGTTTGTGTTTGATAGAGAGAGAAAACACAAGAATGAGAGAAAGTAGTGCATGTGAGATAGCATGAGAATAAGAAGGAAAGTAGAGTTTGTGTTTGATAGACAGAGAAAACACAAGAATGAGAGAAAGTAGTGCATGTGAGATAGCATGAGAATAAGAAGGAAAGTAGAGTTTGTGTTTGATAGAGAGAGAAAACACAAGAATGAGAGAAAGTAGTGCATGTGAGATAGCATGAGAATAAGAAGGAAAGTAGAGTTTGTGTTTGATAGAGAGAGAAAACACAAGAATGAGAGAAAGTAGTGCATGTGAGATAGCATGAGAATAAGAAGGAAAGTAGAGTTTGTGTTTGATAGAGAGAGAAAACACAAGAATGAGAGAAAGTAGTGCATGTGAGATAGCATGAGAATGTGAGTTATGGTTTAAAATAATTTTGGTTAGATCCACTGTTTGAACAGATAAGATTTGGGTGGAAAAACACCCAATAGCATAAAATGGAAACTGGGTTGAAAATTTTTAAGGTGTCTTTTATGAGAGAGATTCTAAATGTAAGTAAATTATATAACTGTATAAGGTTTTCTTGCAAATGTCTAAATAGTTGGCTAGCAGTGTTAGTACTCTTATGTTTTAGATTGTGTATTATTTTGAAAAGCAGTGACTTTAATTCTTCTTCCTGTTATCACTCTAATGATTCTATTCTTGTGAGCGGAGACACTTGGTACTCTTTGCTCTGCAGATAATACAAATTTGACAATGAAACTGCACTGTTACTGTTGTTATTTTACCAGAATTTCATTCTTATTTCCTTTATAAAAACATGTTCCTACACACATTCATCGAAATAGGTCTTTAGCGTAAGATGATATAAAATCAAATCATGTGAATAATCTAAAATAAAGCTCATGTAATTATCCCAGTTCCAGACCATTGTTGGATGGAATGCCACTGTTCTGTTCTGTTTATTTTAGAACTACTGTTTATCATTCCGTGATTTGTTAGATTAACCTATTCTTCTATTCTAAGGCTCCAGTTTTTACTTTGTCAGCCTATAGACCACTATTTTAGGCTTTTTTTTGAAAATCTGTGAACATGAGTTTCTGCTTGCTTTCCCAGAGCAGCCATTTTGTTTTTGTCATATGACAAAAGACATACCAGACTACTGAACGGAGAAAACTGTCTGCCTACCTTAATAAAGCTCTGAACAGACTTTTCCTGTGGTACGAGGGTGTTTTAGCCTCACTTTCATACTTAAGACTATCGCTCTATGTCACAAGTAGAGGAAATCCTAAATTAAAGCTGTGTTACAACTCTCTATGAATTGAAGTGTGTAATAGTTAATTATATATTATTATATAAATCTGTTGCATAAATAACTTGGTTACAACAATAGCCAGTGTGGAACAATGGTTATTGTTAATCCAAGATACTCTTGCCTTGCATCACTTATTCCAAAATTGGCAAACGTTATCAACCTTCTGGAGACGTACATGTAAAAATTTAATGAATGACAATGAGATTTCATTAAGTATTTCATTGCTTTTACCAAACACAACCATATTTATATTTTCTGTGGCATCTAGGAACATGGACTAAGAAATTTAAAAAACAATCTGTGCATACCTGAACTAGGGGTTTTGTTGCACAGTTTTAGAGACATTAGAATGAGGGACTCACTAGTTCGTGTTTATGTATGAAAACAAGTTTAACTTCTCATTCCTGTACTCTCTTACTTCCAGTGGGTTGATTAATTGGTGAAGCCTTATTTGACACCCATGTGTCCCTTTATATGCAAGAGAATTTAGAAAATGGATTTTGGTTCTTGTTGTTTAAAAATGTATTATTTCTGAATTAATGTGATCACTGAGGTGTGTCCTCATGAAATCTTGTGCCAAATATGTGAAAGTATTAAAAACCATGCTTCAGTAAGTTTATTCAAAGACATCCTTATGATACTGAGCACAGAACCAATACCTGTAATAAACAAGTGTCTCCATCAAGTGTAATAAGCATTAGAAAACTTGCAGGTAGGTTGTTGTGGAGACATTACTCTGATGATCCAAGATGATTATACATATTTCATGGATAAGCTTGTCACGAAACCAAAGTGGTTTGATTTTTGGGGTTTTTTTAAAAATATTTTAAGTCATTTTGAGCTTTTAATAGTTGAAAGTTGTAGTATCTCTCAATAATCAGCATTGCTGTAAGATGATAAATAAACTAATGTATTATTCATCATCGTCATCATGTGCCATCCCAAATTCAGGGAATCGCAGCTTTGGGTCATAACCGTGATCAAAGACAGACTACGTCGCTCCTGCAGTGATGAAGGACTGAAACCATACAGTTTCCTTCTTTAACATTTGCCAGCTACAAGAGAGACTGACTTAGGCGAGGGCTCGGCACTACCAAACTTTGGCAGGGAAATTCTTACTGGGGCTCTTCATTTCCAGATGTGGGAGGACCAAATAATGAGCTGGGGAAGAAGAGCGAGAAGAAAGCTCTGCCAGGGAGGTATGATGTCAGCTGTGACCAGGGTCTGAGCTAGGGGCTCTCAACCTTGGCATTCCAGTAGGGTAACCACAAGACCACTAGCTTCCCAAGATAGTTTCAGTTTCTTGAGGCATCATCATTCATACCTATCTTTAATACTCTAATAAATAGACTGCATTCTTCATGCTGCATGGGTTTCCTCCCACATCTCAAAAATGAAGAGTTACAGTAGATGGAGGTTACATGGATAACTCTTGACTGGTTTGCATTTTGACCGTTACTCAGTAGTCCTAGCTAACTTGCTTGGTTACCAAGACTGATATCCCAGAATGTCCTTATTCCTGGATAGTCAGAACAGGAAGATGAAGAATTTCAACTAAATCTATGATGTGTTTAATCACAAGAACACTTTTAAATCATGAACTTCAGTAGTTAGTAATAATGCACCATATTTATTCCAAATTACAAACCTTTTTTTCAATTACTGTATCTCCTGGAGTATAAAAACCCAGTGGTTCACTTGAATAAAAATGATAAGTAAGCTTCCCTCAATAAAAAAGAATAATTAATGAACTTGTTTATTGTCAGCCAACATACATTTTCAACAAGCAGGATGGCATCTCTAATTAATTAATTACAAGCACTGACTCTGAGTGCTTGAGACACCAGGTGTACGCAATAAATGATGAGAAAGTAGACAGAGAATTTAGGAGAAGGTTTAGAACTAGAGACCTTGCTGAGCAGTGCCATCTGTCTTGCTTTTAAGTGTTGGTCCTATTTTGGAGACATCAAAATCCTGCTAATGACTAGATTATAATTGGAAACATCGATTTATTGATTGATTTTGTTTTTGGAATATTTATTTTTTTGACACTTGTAGAGTGGAAATTTAATTCCTGTCACTGTTTTCCTTGCTGGCTGTTACATCTTTTACCAGGTAAAAGTATTTGGTGGCTGTAGAGCTGCTACAAACAAAATCACTAAAATTATGAATAATATTAACTTCAACAAGAAATAGTCGGCAGGTTGGTGGGGGGGAAACAAACAGGTATATAGACTGTAAAACTCATTAATTAAGTACCAGGTATATAATGTTTCTAAGCAATGGAGCCAGGACCCAGATATGTATCCTTTAATACAGTCTCTGTGGCAAGTCTTTTTTCTGGGAGGGGGGTAAGGAATTTAGCAACATGGTTTCTCTCACCCTGCCAAAGTTTAGACTCAGAGAGAAACCGTGCACGTACTGCCGAGCGGCCGCGATTAGCCATCTTTCTGGCATTTTGGAAATTGGAAAACGAAGGTGTGTTTGGATTATGTGTGTGAGAGAGCTTTCATTTCGCTGAAGCTGAGATTTAGTGCTGCTGTGGTGGAACGGAACTTGTAAATCCGGTGATAATTTATTCTCTTTCTCTTCTCTTTGTCACTTTTTGCAATTGTTTTCCACATCTGCTGTGGTTTATAATAGCGCCCGAATTACCACAATATTTTGCCATTATGATGGAAATATTAATAAAAACTACTGATTTATTGTCGTGCTAAAATTTCAAAAGCTGGATAATGTGTCTTGACATGAACGCAGAACCAATAAATCCAGCTGCACGAGTTGTTCTTTGTTTAGGCCTCAGGCATTTGTTTTAATCCATTACACCTGTATTTACTTGATTTCATGTTCTTGAATATATTACTTCCATTATAAAGGGGGGATGAGAGAGGCGTGATGCAGTTAAAACTGGAGTTTTTATTTACTAATGTAGTATCCAAATTGTGCATGACGTCATTACAGAGAGAGATGACGTCAGTACAGAGAGAGAGAGAGATGTCAGTACAGAGAGAGAGAGAGAGATGACGTCAGTACAGAGAGAGAGAGAGAGACGTCAGTACAGAGAGAGAGAGAGATGTCAGTACAGAGAGAGAGAGATGACGTCATTACAGAGAGAGAGAGATGACGTCAGTACAGAGAGAGAGAGATGACGTCAGTACAGAGAGAGAGAGAGATGTCAGTACAGAGAGAGAGAGATGACGTCAGTACAGAGAGAGAGAGAGATGTCAGTACAGAGAGAGAGAGATGACGTCAGTACAGAGAGAGAGAGATGACGTCAGTACAGAGAGAGAGAGAGATGTCAGTACACAGAGAGAGAGAGAGAGATGACGTCAGTACAGAGAGAGAGAGAGAGAGAGAGAGAGATGCTCTCTTGTAATATGCATGAGTTTGTGTCTGTGTTCTTCATGTTTTGAGTTCATTATGGACTTGTGCTATCTGGCATTTGCAAATTCCAGACTAAGTGTCCAGGTTGCACCTTGAAATTATTTCCAGGAATGTGATTACTGCCAGTGAACTTGCCCAGGCAGGATATAATTAATTAATTTTTAAAGGTTGTATAAAATCCACATTTGTGTAACTATGCTTGCTTAGCAACAAAAAAAGAAAAAGAAGAAACTGACGTTTGTTACATTTTCAGCCCAGCAAGTGGGCTATAAAGAGAGTCCTTTTGACTACCCTTACTTGACACTTTGTCAATGTGTCTAGAAGAACAATTTCATTTGCATCTGAGATTGATTTCTATTTTTAGCAAATGGTCCACACGTGACATATGTTGGTTATCCCTGATGGCAGCTGGCATCCACGTAGTAAAAGCTACTCTGAACTAAGCATATGTGTAAAGTGAATTTTGTGATGCCGCGGCTTAAAGTTAATTGGATAATTTCAACTTTACAATCAGAATCCAGTTGAAAATCAAATAAATTTTTGTTTGTTTCTCTAAATAGACGTTGCTTACTCATTGATGTTAGGTGCAGTAATCTTCTGGTTTTTATATTATTGAAAATATCGGTTCAGCACTTTGTTCCAGCTAAAGAGAAATGTGTGAAGTAACGATAGTCAGTCTGTTGTTTCTGCTCTTCATAGTGAGGGGCAGCTACAATTCAGTTTGGGCAGTTTTCAGATGAAATTAGGAAATTTACCTGATTGTTTAACCCTCGGTATACCACATCGGTTGGGACGTGTTTGCATCCCGGCCTAGAAGCACTCGTTAGCGTTTGAACTGGTCGTGTATTTAGTCAACTCACTCATAATGTGAGACTCGTGGGGTTAGAATGATATATAGATTTGTCAGTGTTTATTAATGGATAGGGGCTGTGATACAGATTTGAAAATTAGTGGAGTGGAATATAAAGGGTTAATAGTCATATGTGCACTCTATAATATTACTGTAGTATTTAAATATTAAAGTGGCACTGGCATCAGTTACCTTGGTGTCCATGGCAGCTTCTCTGAGATGAAAAGGCAATGGAAATAGCCTATCATCATGAATTTTTTTTTTGTAGTATGAAATTTTCATCTCATTAGGTGTTTGTTTGTACTTTTCTGTTTTGCTGTGATGTTGTGAAGTTTCCTAGCCCAGTAGATTTTTTCCGATTCCAGCTATTTACAGACATCTCTGTGGTCAGCCAGTTGGATGGGGTTCTTCATCCCAAATTATGGCCAGGTAAAAACAGTAGAAGTATAATTAAATGGTGTCTACCATAATTAACAACAACAACAACGACAAACAAACAAAAAAGTGGATTATTAAGTACTTTGAAATATTAGAATATTAAAACTTTAACTGATGAAAAAAAGTTTTCTTTCAACAGAAATTAACACATCGATGCTTAATACAGTGTAAACCCTTTAATCCGGCAGGTGTCGGATTAGGTAATGTATCAGTTTATATCTGCATAGTTAAATAATAGACATAATTTACCTATTTTTACAATAACTCAACCTATACTAAATGAAGAATGAACAGTTTTGTGTGTAGGAGACGGTGCCTTTCCTCATCTGCAGTACTGATAGGACTAAACTCTGTACCCTGTACTGTGATGTTAATGTTAACAACGGCTAGTTGAAGAGCTATTCCTTGATGACATTATTAAATAACTCGAAGAAATTAAAGTTTATTAGGGAAATAGGTAATATAAAATGTTTTCGCAAAGCATAAAATATCCAAACACATGCACCGGCAAGCATGGGAAGGTGACTGGCTCACAGTGCCATCTAGTGGTGATAAATTACGCTAGTTTGGCTTGGTGCTGGTATATTGGAAGTGCCGGATTAAATCAATTTCACTGTAATATGCATATTTTGAATTCAGTCGCATTTTCCTGCAATTTTTTTGTCCTTGGCATTTTGACGTAGTAAAAGTAGATGCTTGCTTGTTTCAACAAAGCTAGAGTCAGTAGGTAAGTGATAAATACCACTTCTGTGGCCAAGTTAAAAAGCAATTAGGGTTATTTTGTAATCATCTGTAAGCTCCTAAATCTGCCCTGCCTGCTAAAGCCTAATTCCCACAATCTGTTTGTTGATAACGGCCTGTCCCTCACATAGCCAAGTGACTGCTAACTCAGCGCGTGTTAGAAGAAATATTACTGTCTGTCCAGTGTATATACAAATTTATGTGGATGCATGCCATGGTACCTTTGCATAGAAGGCAGGTGAGAGTTGTGCACAGCTATTCAGCAACCACGGTCAAGGAACTCTTTAGAAATAAAAAAAACAAAAATGCTCTGTTTAGCTAACAAAGTAATCCTGCTGGTGAGTACATGGTGTCTTTGTTGATATTTACTTTATTTATGCTCGTCTTTCACCATTGAGATAATTCACTGAAGGCAGCATGCCAGCAGCTACTCTCTGTTCACTGACGCATTGTTCTTGGCAGAATTTTTCCACCTTCCTTCCTTTTTCTTATAGCTGTGAGAGAAATCCTAAATCTGTTGGTGTTTCCCCATCAAGTTGTCTGTGTGTGTGTGTGTGTGTGTGTGTTTATATATGTATATATTCCCCCAACTCTAATTGCCTTTTCATGGTAACTGACAGGTTTTTCTCCCACTTAGCTAATTGTTTTGACAGCTACCAAGCAAAACTTGGGGTCCTTTTAGTTGTCAGAGAGAGAGAGAGATCTGTCAGGCATGGAAGATTAGCCTTCAGGGAATCGGGCAATCAGTGGTCTGACTATTTTATCTGATAGATTCATTCAACTCGCAATTAGGAAACACACCTAAAACAAACTCGTGGTCTGGTTCCAGTAGCATAAAAATATATATGTATGTACTTATTTTAATAAGGCAAATCAAAAAGAGATTAGAAAGACATATATGTTGTAACTAAGCTATTTAGGTTAACACTACAGCAAAGTCTGTTTAAAATTATGTCAAAATGTTCGTTGCCAGGTAGATAGGTTTATACTTCATTACATGACTGACAGCTTTATTGTAGAATAAATGGAAGTAAAGAAGAATTAGCCAATAAAAGGGTTTTTTTTAAAAAAAAAAGTTTGGGTTCAGCAAAGAAAGGAAAATAAATGGCTCTGGTAGCTTTTAGCACAACCTTGGTACTACCGAACCATTATGTAGTACTGATTCTTTAAATGGGAGTAAAATATGATAAGTTGTGGCAATAACTGATATTTAAACTGACTAAACATACTGCTTTATTCCTGTTTAAAGATTGTGCCAGATTACTAAACATCACTGAGGAAAGCCTCAAGAATGTATTACCGTATGGTAGTATGCACAACTATGATGCGCATGGAATTTATGGTCTTTTTGGCAGGAGAGCTATGGAAAACCCCCCCTCATACATGTGTGATAAGTATCGAAAAATTTAATTTTATGGAAAAACCCCCGAAAATTGAAATTTCTAGAGAGTGCGCTAAATTACAATACAAAGTAACTCCCCTTTCTGTCCCGGAAGTCACGTGGCTTGTGTTATAAGGGAGAATGTTAAAAAAACTAATTAGAAAATATCTTGGTTATATTCTTTTGCACGTGTGTAAAATGTTAATAATTATTCTGAAATGTATTTAATGCAAAAAATTTCCTTTAATAGTAGTTTTTTAATCAGATTTATTGACTGTTAAAAAAGAAAGAAGATATTAAAATTTTCCTCCTGAAGAGACGACCGATTAATAAGAGCAGAAGATGTTCGAAAACCACAGACTCGCACTGAAAGTAGAAGTTTGTTTGTTTTGTTTTTTTTATTATTATTATTACGGTCTGGAGACAGTTAATGCTAAAAATCCAAATTTGCCACAAGTGCAGCGGTTAGGTCGGGCAAAGTTTGTGCAAAGTCCGGCAGTGGCGCCGCGCACATCTATCAGAAAGATTTATTTTAAAAAAAAAAAGAAAAAGAAAATAGGCTGTTGTCTGATGAGGTAGACAGCTAATTTCTCTATGATATACTTCCATCCTGCACTAAACCTGATGATAGCAGCCCTCAGGAGAGGATCCCTCCACTAAATGGTGGCAGGAATGGAAGCAATGTTGATTGGAGCTGATGTGTACATTGGAAGCCTATTAGACCCAGTTCAGCTTTGGATGAACTTGTTTTGCAGTTGGGGTACCTCTGTTCTCACCATATTTTGAATTATTGCAAAATAATTTTATTACTAAGTGAAAAAGTGAAAACCAAATTGATCAAAATTGAAAAGAAACAAGGAAGACATATTATATATATATATATATAAAACTAAAGAGAGGAAAAGAAACTTCTTCAATTTTGAGAAGTAAAATGAGATTTGGAAATTGATATCACCAGCTTATTATATAGTGAAAATACATTGATTGCTCCTGCATCATGAGACTATTTTGTAATTTCATAGTTTTTAGATCATCTTTTCATAATAGTCTTCTATTTACCGGCGGTGACATTCAGATGAAACCTGGCCAGATGCTATTCTGTTTCAGTCCGGTTTTACCTATAAACATCTTCCCCTGCCTGTGTGTATAGTGTGAAGAGGCTACGAGAGGCAACCATTTTTGGACCCGCCATTATCTCTGACCTTTTCCAAATTAGCTTACTTCAAAGGTGTGTGTGTGTGTGTGTGTTTTCACTATCACCTGTATAGCCAGTCAGGACCTGGTCAAAAAGATCTGCCACAAGAGTATAGTTGGAACATCACCTAGCGATTTTCCTGCAGATGTTCTCAGTCAATTTCGAGTGTTCTAGCCACAGACTAGTTTTTTTGACAGATTGTCGTCATTACTAGCAGTTTGGATTATGTGATACGTCAAGGTGGCGGCATCATTGTCTACAATTTTTTTTTTCCTTTCCTCTTTTCTGCAGGTAAGTGCCGCTGGATATCTGGATATAGTGTTTGTGGAGTTTACCGCAGAATGACAGGTTTTGTATTGAAATTCTCTCCTTTTGGAAAAGGTACTATTTTTATTTTGCTTCTGCAGTCTTCTCCATTCATCCTTTCTGAGGAAATCTTTTGTTTTGCTTTGTTTTGTTATATTCTACATTCCGACTTTTCCAACAACTCCTCTCAACTTTGAGAGAACGTTCATGGAAGCAGTTTACCATATCTTGCGATCGGACAAAGAGTTTGCTTAACCCTTTCTTGTTCAGGAGATGCAGTAGCCAGTTAACATGCGCAGACGTTCAGATCATTTTCCCAGAACGATACGCACAATGCCACCTAATTAAAATTATTTAAAAAAAAAAAAACTTCCAAAGGTCATGGAATTACTCAGGTAGAGCAAATGACTTGGCACACAGTTTAGTAATCCAGATAAAAAGACTGCATTCAGAAAACAAAAGGTAAAATGTAATTTAAATTGTGATTCAGTTTCTCGAGTCTACTTAGTGTTGACACTAAGCATGTTATCCTCACTTCAGTAATCCTCTATGGACAGCACAGCACAAATTATAGTCATCTTTACTGTCACAGATGGTATCTGTCCAGGTGTTGTAGGTCCCCGCCTGCCCACCTCTGCGTCTGTGTTGCGCACTGGTTAGACTTCTCAGCCAGGTGGTAGAAGGAATCTTTTGGTGTCAGCTCATAGAAGAAGTCCACTAGATTCACATCACCTGGGACTTTATCTTCAGGCCCAGCAGACTACAAAAATGTTGGCATGTTGATCAGCCACAGATGACTTGAACCCAACTCAATGACCTGGCATCTCTTCACTATTGTTGTTCCTCCCCATCAATGCATTCTTTGATGTTTCTCCACTGTTGTTCTGCTAAATGATGAGAGATCTGAGGTATAAACACTTGAGACCTGGGCACTGCCAGAAGGATTGTTGGATTCCATTCATATTTCAAGTAAATAAACAAACCAGATAAACGTACCTGGTTCGTGATAGTAGCTTCACCAGTAAAATCATTTTGGCTGGAAGGCGAAGTGATAATTTGGACAAGCGGTCTTTGTACATGTGCTTGCTATCTGTAGTACAGACACGACTCATCAGTGCCCAGTTGCAGGAGGGGCGGGTTTCAGCTGAATGACTTCAGAAGTGGGTGCCTTTTCAAGTCCCAAACAAAAGCAAATGTTCTGTTTTGGAAGGGTCACAGTGCACTGATTTGACTGACTTGGCATGTCACGGGTGGAAGGCAAAAATGTTTTCTATGGTAAAACAACAAAAGACATCATATCACTTAGCGTTTCTATATTAATCTCTCATAGAGGACACCTTGTTACGTTTTAATGTATGCTATATTGTAGTTGGAAGTTTTTCAGGGAAGCATATCACACCCCTTCTCAGACCACAGCGGTTCCCCGTCTGAAACAAGCTCCACGTCAGAATCTTATATGTTAAGATTCATTCGTTTTGCCTGATTCTAGAAATTGTGTCCCCTTGATGTCACTCAAAAACCACCAGGAGGTGGAGAACACTAATGCCTAATTGTAAGCTCCAGAGGCTGCTGTCCTTGACAGCCTGTACACTGCGTGGGATTTGGGACAGGGAGGGAGCTTTCGCATGTCTACTGAAGAAGTTGAAAAGATCTTTTTAAAATAGTTTTCTTGAGCATGCTCAGCCCCTTTCTTGGAATGTATGAGGAAAGGAAGGAACGCACCTTTGCATTACCGAAGATATTTGATTAGACACAGGTAAAGTTTTATATGCAAAATCAAAATTTAAAAAAAAAAAAAATAATGTAACTTTAAACATACTGCAGCCTACATAATGTTTGTTATTTTTTTTACGTATTTAAAGGGTTAATAGTAGAGGAGTGAAACTTAAAAAAAGAAAAAGACGGTTCGTTTGCAAGAGGTTCAGAATCTGGGTAAATGGGCACTGACAGGTTTGGGGGGGGTCTCTTAGGTCGTTGAATAGGAGTATGTGAAATCTTAAACGAAGTTGCTAATTGTTTCCATAATGAAATGCCACAAAGAGGTAATTCTTCTTACCTTGATTCCTACTTAGTAGTGTTTCTGTGGTAGCCCATGGGTCCTGCATCATAAATGTAGCTTCCCTGCTCCCCTGGACATCTCTTTGTCCAGCTTCACAGCACCGAGAGGTTTTTATCCTATTTCATAGCTGTGAATTGTGAAAACACTTTTGTAACTTATAATTGGATCTCATCCCACAACCCTCTCCCCTTTTTAAAATGTAATGGCTAAAATGGAATTGGTTGTCTGGTAACATTGTTTTCAGCCATGTCGGTTCTTGGCGCAAAAGTGCAATATTGATTTTGTTTTGTACTTACAAGGATGCATATGGCAGAGACTGACCCACACAGCAATCATGGCTCACTAGTTTGATGTTAGCCTGGGGCCATTCCACATTTAATGATCAAATTTTAAGGAAGTGCGCTCCCCTCACTCACGATTTTGATGAAACATCCCCTGAAGGTGCTTTGAGTCCCTGAAGATGGGTTCATAAAAAGTTGTAGATCCAAACTTTCACTAGTTCTAAAGATTCAGCGACTCAACCATAGGGTACATGGTTCGAAAAATGATCCTTCGTTTTACACACGTGGAATGAAATCCAAATTCGGCTGGTCGGTACCTACAAGCACAAGGGAGCAGTTGCTATGAAACTTGAGTTCCTAGCACAAAACTGTATCAGTAAAAAAATTAATGACATTTGATTTAGTCACAAACGAGACTCAAAGCGGGCATCTCAGCGTGTTAAGCATGGAAACTGTGATGTTATCGTCATGATATGGAACAGAATACAGATTGTGAGCATTCCACCATTACTTTCTATGAAATTGTGCCAATATAAGTGCCCTTAGTAAGCTTGCAATTAAAAGAGTGATGTAACTGTAAGTAAACGTAAACTTTACAGGTGAAATGTCCCTGTTCTGAGGTGTAAGAATCTCTGAAAACACGTTTGGCCATCTTGATTCTTAAGGTATGACAACCAGTCAACAGTGCATCCTACTCCTTGTGTTCTTGCATGTATTCCGAAATCATAACATAGTCACTTTAGCTTACCAAGATTGGATGGTTGGTGGTTGGCTGTTAGATACTCACTCGGAATATGTGCTGTGAGTATTTTATTATTATTATTATTATTATTATTATTATTGGTACTATAAAATCTAACTGATGATTTTATTCAGCTACATCAGTCATGTCAAAGTTATAGAAAACAATATGTTGATTCAGATGATTATGTAAATGTTTGAAAAGAAACTTGGGAGAGTTTTAACTAATAAAAGTACATGCAGGTGCCCAGGGCACACAGTAGGTTGTTGAAACAGTGAGAAACCTCATCAGAAACCTGGTAGCCAGGTAACGGGTTCAAGACCAGCCTAGGTCACTTGTACTTTCCAAAATTCAGAAATGCCTACTGCATGTTTGCAGGCAGGAGTGGAGGGGATAAAATTCCTTTCTGATATTCCTTAAAATCGTTAGATGTGCCACATCAATACCACTGCGTGTATGTTAGGGGTAAGCTAAATTTAATCTTTGCACGAAGTATAGATTATGCCCTGTAGCTGTCTGTATGCACTGCTGTCAGCTGATAGTCTTTTTAAGGGATTATTTTTTTCCCTCTCTGATGCCCTTTGTTGTTGAGATGCTCAGAATTCTAAATTTCCAAGACAAAGGTCGTCGTATCTTCCGACGGTTCTTTGATGAGATGTTACAGCAAAGAAAGGATTAGCCAGGCTTTTCCCATTAATGAACCTGCAGATGGTAGGGGATGAGCAGACATTTTTACTCACCTTTGTAGTAGTAGCCGAACTAACCAAGGGATGATCTCCCTTTCAGAATTGTTTTCTCGTCACCATTCCCAGGATTTAAAGGCTTGCTTTTCCTAACATCAAACATTGAGTAAATGACTTAAAACAACAAACAACTCAAGGGAAGAGAACAGATTTTTGCAGCAGATTTACTCTTATTTATCAATTTACGTTGTACAATGTTTGCAAATGCTGTTTGCTTCGTTTCTGTCATTTGTCCTATCTGGGAACTTTTGGGACTTAAATCTTGGTGTTAACAGATTCTGTGCGGAGTTAACCCTGGATACCACATGGAATCAGTCCTCTGTTGTATGTACAGCTACTGCAGTTTATTGCACAGCTTGTGGTCTCCACACGACTGTTCACTTGCTACAGTTCTCACCGAATCCGTGAATGGTCAAAATCTGACTGCCGGGTGCTGTAGGATTTATTTAAAGGTTGTTACCTTGACAACCAAAGGTGAAACTACTCCAGCAGACAGACCTCCTGTTTATAGGTTCTGGGTACAGCTTGAGTGCCTGTAACAACCCACATCCGGGTGAGCTGGAACAGAAGAAGTAAATTATATGAACCATGGCTGGCTGCATCCATGATGACTCCAATATATCACCGAGGCAATAATACTTCATGGCCGGTTTAGTAAATAGGTCTGGTAATGGAGAATGCTGCCGACCAGTGCAGAAACTGTTGACTCCAAGTTCTACGTTTGATTAATATGAATTCAAGTGTAATCACAAAATGACAGACGCTTTGAGTATTATAGCAAAGGAGGTTGGTGGGGGGGAAATCAAGGAATGTAGTAACTGCTATAAATGTTGGCAATGCTCTGTCATGTTTTGTTGATAAAACTGTCCAGTACCTGAAAAGAAAAAGATTTGTGGGGGACACCTGTCTCAGAGTACAGTTCACTTATCCATCGTCTATAATAAAGTCACAAATAAATCAGTATATTTAGTTACCTGTTAAAAATGGTGGCACTAACAGTTCTCATGGCTTTCACACATTATTTCTATTCTCAAAAATGGGAGCCAAACAGTTTATATTATTCAAATACACACGGAATCTGGTTTCTGCTGCTGCTTTTCTTTTTTAAATGTTGAGTTCTTAAGACCCCCCCCACTCCATTACAAATGTGATGTTTGTGCTTGCCTACCCGTGCTTCGCGATCTCTTTGTCATCTTTACGACTCTTGGCTTGTTGCTGTTGTTGCAGTTGCGTAGCGCAGGCAGCAGCCGTGTAGCTTGAGCAGAGCAGCTTTGAGACTCGTCGCAAGCCATAGCAGAGCCCCATCCCTCTCCCACTCCAGGATGACTCAGAAAGGTGATCGGCTGACTGTGCCCATAAACATGGCTGTATTTAGGTTTGTTTTTTTTTTTTCCTGAGGTCCAGAAGTATTGATCTGATCTCTACAAATTTTCTTCTCTCATACAGGGAAGATCGATCGAGATCATTTTACCCTGCGCAGTTTGTCTGTGTTGTTGTTGCTTTTTTTTTTTTTTTTCTGTCTTTTACCTTTGTACTGATTAACAAGGAACCGTCCCTTAGCATAACAAGTGAGTTGGCCAGTTCTTTTCCTCATCACCCGCGATCTCCAGTTTGCATGCCGACCTGATCTGGGTTGGAGTGCTAGTCCCTTAGACTTGTCCTCACACCTCAGTTTGCCTCAGCCCATCACATGGCCAGGCACGTACATACACCCCCCCACCAGTTTTAGAAGCCTAGATCCTCATATTTGCTTCTGCTTACCTTTAATAAATGTGCACGTGAGATTGGTGGTGGCGGTTGTTACACATCAGCATCTATAAGGTAGACAATTCTGGTGAAAGAACTTAGTGCTCTGGTTCTTCACTAGGAAGCGTTGCTAATCGTGTGTGCCATGTGGTGTCTGACATTTCTGGCCTGGCTGGCAGGGAAAGCTTTTCACAGGAGCCCTTTATTATATGTGCATGCCTACCTCTGAAGCACAGGGAGGGTGAGAGGATGGAGATGATGTGATGCAAGCCATCATCACTGTAAACAATTCGTGTGTGAGTTAGTTCTGCCATCAGAAAAACCTCATTCCCATTCTTGGTTATGAGAGAGCATATGTCAATAAATGCTAGAGATCTGTTCAGTTCCTTTAATTTGAAAATTGAGAGTTAAAGGCTCTCTTTCTGTCAGGGTGTAATAAACGCGGCCAACATCCTACCCCTCCATGTCTTATCTCCATCTGCACACACCGCAGATGGGCTATTTTGCTTTGTTTTCAAGTGTACTTGGTGTGAAGATTTATTGAACTCTGCCGCTACCTTTCATTAAAGATGCAAGAGTACATGCTGTTTTGTACAAGTTCATTACAGCTAATAAATACATCACTGACTGTTTGTTGGAGGAGACCCACTGACAACGGTAAATGAGCCTGCCAAGAAAACAGCATAACCCACGGACAAAGTGCAAAAAGTAAAATCGAATGTTGACATTGCTGCCGGTGATAGAATTTATGTGATGTACGGTGTTCAATATGTCAGCCTAGAAAATAGATCCCCGTGTATTTTGGATTTAGTTTACAAACAGCAAAAATCCAATCACGAAGCGTGTTTTCGCAGAAACTAGGTTTACTTTACGGCTGATGTGTGGCTGTGATCGGAGTCTGTTTGGTAACATTTGCAGGAAAAGCAGGCTACATTTATCAAGTAATCCCTTCCCAAGCTAAAGATTTCTCCCAGCCTGAAATTGGTGAATTGCCGAAGGCTGTGTGTACATCAGTATTTACTACCTACCGGAGCATTTGCCTACGCAATGGGAGAATCTGCTACGTGCGTCATCATCTCTCGTTATCTGCTTGCTGGCATGGAGCCACCATGGAGTCATTCTTGGCAGCCAAAACCATATAATTTTGCGGTAACTTGAAATCAGCCATAACAAAAAAAAAAAAGAGTCAGAAACAATGTGTATGTGGGAGGGTTCCTTTTATGTTGTCATGGTTAATAATTTCTCCTGACCTCTGTTGTCATTAATTGGTTCTGCAGCAGTTTGCAGACATTATGGGATGTGTAAACTTCAGCCATTTGCTTTGCATATCTACAATAATGTTCACTTAATGTAAACTTATAGATCTCTGTACGATAATACTGGTATACATACTATAGCTCGAATGCTAGCGGCTATGATAGCTTTCAAGAACAAATTTGCTCACTAAAAAGCAGTAAAATGAATTAGGGAGGTCTTTATTGCTTAGATATTTAAATAAAAGCAAACAAACAAAAACTTCCTGCTTCACTGGCCCAGGTGAGAGCAATCTAATAATTAAGCATTATCTGGTGGTGGTTTTAGTATGAACAAAACTGGATAAATAAGCTTTAATTTATCTGGGTAGATGTCGGTTCTGTGAAGGTATTTAAGATGGTTCACTTTGTCTCACCCCGCCTTCAGAAGAGCTGGGTGATAAATCATTGTTGTTGTTTTTGTTTTCTTCCTAATTGCCAAGGTTTTATCATCTTCCCCAGTACAGCAGGCAGGTAGCTGAGACTTGTAAGCAATTTTCCGAAGTCGTCCCAATGGGAGGAGCTCCGGAGTGGAGTGGAGGGCATCGTCCAGAAGTGGATCTGGTCTCTGGTGCCCGCTCAGTCCTCCAACGGGATGGGGGCCTGACTTTTTCGAGAGTCGACCCGATCACTACCGTAGAATGATCGGCCTTTAACCAAGGAAGCAGCTATTCCGCACCACCCCCTGTCTAACGCGTGTGCACCTTTAAACGCGCCGTTTAGCAATGGGCAGTACAACCAGGACAAGTCTCCCTCTCACTTGCACACCTTCTTTAAACTATATGGCTCAGAAGATGTACACATGAGGGGGGGGGGGTGTGGTTCTTAGAGTGCTCCCATCTCCAGAAACATTCTTTCAGCCGTTCTGCAATTCATCACGTGCACAATGATACCTGGTGATAACTTCGACCCAGTAGTAAGCCTCGCCTATTCACTGGTGCACCCCCTACGAGGAAAACCTTTCGAATATTTCCACCCCCTTTTTTTTTTCCTTTTTTTTTTTTTTAATATTCGTGAGAAGTATTTTGGACCTGTGCAAACTTAATCTTCCAGAAATATGGTTTTTAAATTAGTATTATTAAATAGCAAATATATATATAATTGATTGTATTATGTTAGTTTGAACGATGTCTTGTCTCTTTATACGATACAAGGGGAATAACTCTACGTTTTTTTCAAAATAGATTAATTTGTAGTTACTTCCCTTGGGCCAATTCACTTAAAATTTTCTAGAAATATAACACGCAAGGGAGACTACTTGTCTTTTTTTTTTTTTTTATCTTGAAGGTGACTCCACCACACCAGGTAGTTAGTTACTTGATAACCCTGGTGACCTGGGTAGAGTTGCAGAGCGCGGATACCCGAGCCAACTGTTTGAACTGGGTGAGCCGCTTTGTGGGGTTATTCCACCGATGCGATGCGTGAGATCGGGTGGCTATTCGTGGTTAATAGGCCGTAACTAGTTAAATCTACCTGGTGAACGAGATCTGCGGTTGTTAGGGGTTATAGAAACACGAAACTTGAATATTTTTCGAAATAAAACGGCTGATGAAAGCAGTAGGTAAAAAGAGAGACCGGTGAACATAAGGATGCTGAAATGAAACTCGGCGGAAAATAGCGTTTGCTGTAATTGTATCTGGCTGGGTTTTGTTTGAGCATCCTAGTGTGTGTGTGTGTGTGTGACTCAACATTGGATGACTCTAATACGCTGTTTAAGTCCAAGTGATGCCACAGGTCCCAGCAAAATGCCTTATCTGTTTCGTTATTAAAACCATGGATACCTAGGAGCTTTTTCAAAGTCCAAAAGTCAGGTTAAGTTGAGAGATTTGTTCTGGTCCATTGTAGTGCAGTTACGTGTTAGCTGCTCTTTATAACTCAGTTCCACCAACTGACAACGAACGACATAATTGCAGTTTGCCACACATTTGTTAAGTGATCACCAGTTTCGATTGACTTGCCAACTGCAGCAACAACTTGTACACCTGGCATCACAAAAACGCAAACTGCGGACAACAGAGTGTCGGGTGATTCCTAAAAGTCAAAACAAGACTTCAGATCACTTAACTGAACAACAGGTTTGTTTCAAGGAATTGAAACCAGTATCTTGGATTTTTAAAAAGTCAACTTCTGATAAATCAAATTTTGAATAACTTGCGAATGTTTTGGGTGGTTCCTGTAACTTGGGATTATCAATAATCTGCTGTATTTATAATTACTTTTTTTTTTTTTTTTTACTATAAGGTCTGTTAACATGTCTTAAGTACAATCAGATGCCTGCATATTATTCTCTCCACTTGTAACACTACCATATTTGCTTAACTCTTCATCTTTTCTCCTCATAAGTAAATCTTTAATACATTTATCTTTTAGACATTTGGATCTTAGAAGTCCACCCCTATAAAAGTTATTGTTCAGCTTTCATCACTATTTGCTTGACCTCTTCCAACAAAGGAGGAAGAAAAAATACAGGGATCAACAAAAATAAATGAACCGACTGATTAAAGGTATTTTAAGATGTTAAAAAGTGATGGAATAGCTCAAATAGCACCAGTGACCTAGCACTCGGTTCAGCAGTCCCAAGTGAAAAGGGAATATTTCCAGAAAATGAAAGTAATTCAATTTATAGTGCATGTAAAATCACCCAGATTGTTGTCACAGAGGGGTCGGTACCAAATCAATTTCTAGAATCTTGTCTGTCCAGATGGTATTGGCTTTGCCTGCCCGCTTGCCTCTTGGGACTGTGTGGCATAGTGGTTCATATTAGCCACCTGGTAGAAGGAATCTTCTAGTATCAGCTCAGAGAAGAAATCCACTGGCCTGCATCATCAAGGACATCAGTAGGTTGGCTGGTTACAGATGGTTAAAACTCTACTCAAACAACCTTGCTGGCTGTCCAACAGGCTAAATGATGAGAGGTTTTTTAGAGGTGAGACCTTCACAATACCCAAAGGAAAGGATAGGGAGCCTACCATGTGGGATTTCATCCTGTAGCAAGTAGATAAAGAACATAAGTAGTTTAAAAATAACTTTCATGAGGAAAACTGCACTAGCATAGATGGAGGGAGTGATAAGGTGGACCAGAACCCTTCTGTGTATACTCTGGTATAGATGGAAGTGATCCTTAACTGGTTTGTCAGTATCTGGATAGTTCTGGGCAGCTTGTTACATGGGAAAGGATTAACAAAAGCAAAAAATAAAAACGTCTTTATTACATCTTTAAATACAGGCAAAATGTAGGAGTGAACTGACTGGTTATAACTGTCACCACCAGTAAGTACCTGTGAGAAGAGCTGAAACTCTCTTCTTCTTCTTCTTGTTTTAAAAACAGGCTTTGGAGGCCTCTATAAGAAAAGCCACCTTTAAGTTGGTGATGCACCGACCGATGCCTTTCAGACCTTTTTCTTAAAGCAGCCATGTTTAATTAAAGCTGTATGTTCTATTCTTCTTAGAGACATTCATTCACTTATATAGACATTGGCAGGTCTGGAGAATCAAGAAGTGGATTCTTGCAGCAACTTTATACCGAGATCCAAAAGGGATGGATCTTCCAAGAAAATAATTATTTTAAAATATCTGCATGCTACACCATTTACCTTGTTTATACCACCTAGAAACACCAGTTGGTATTTGTGTTGAACTACATACATATTTATTCTCATAATGCAAAATGTAGGGCAGGATTGGTACGCAGATTTGTTGTCAAAAGGGCTCCTGTGACGACGAAGGTACTGTGCCATCATACATGGCCCCTGTGGCTCAGCCTTTGCCGACTAATAAACTGGGTAGTGGGTCGGAAAGTATGTGGTGCAAAATATCTCTTGCTGGTTTTTTCCATTTGTTATTTAAGTGATAAATTAAAGACGTATTATTTTTTTCTAACCTCTTAGAACTCACCTTGATATCTGACTACTGACCTCGTCTCTAGTGAGGCGTCTCAATTTACATTTTATACTTGGCTTTCCTGTGCATTTGAATATTAAAAACATTGCTTGCCCTATTTTTGGCACAGGTAAAGTCTTCAAACTTTCTTGATGTTGCATAGTTGTATTATAATAGAAAGCTGAATACAGAGTCCATGAAAGCTCAGTTCCTATTTAAAGTAGTACATTATTAATGAAAAAATATAAATATATATATATATATTTAATGGTGGACTTTCCTTTTTTCTTTAGCTCTTTAATTTTCTTTCTTTTTTTTTGTCAATGGAGAAAATCATTTGCACTGCGCAGTACATAACTGTCTTCCATTGGAAGATAAAGAGTCTCCTATGAAAGCTACTGTTTGGAACTTTTTTATCAGAGTTCAGAATAGTAGCACAAAAACTTACAGTTCTACAACAAACCCTTGATGAGTAATTGCAGTGATGATAATGGCTACTACTGCTCACAGTTGCTTTATTCTGTGTTGTTGTTTTTTGTTTTGTTTTTTTTTAACTCCATTTTGATCGCATGTAAGCAGCCAATAAAGAAAGTCGTAACTATTTTTTGCGTCTCGATCCAGATGTGGTAGAGTGTAAAAGCAAAGCAAAAGTTGGGTGGCCTTAAACTTGAGATGGTGAGTGAGAGGTGTGTGTGTGTGTGTGTGGGTGCGTAAGGTTGACATTTGTTGTGGGTTATCCAGTTTGTTTGTATTCTTTATCAGCATCAGCGCAATATCTGATACCACAACCCCCCCCTCCAAGTGCTGCATGCTCGCTGATCATACCTCTTTAATCTGGCCAATTATAGCCGTCGTCTCTCGTCTTCGGTGCTCCCGTCAGCTAACCTCGCACTTTGTGCCGTGATGAATTGTCATCGTGGTTTCAGGATGTACGCTGCTACGGAAAGTCAAACCACATCTTGGCCATCCTGATAAGCACAGGTGAAAAAGGCTAAGAGATGCCTTTTGAAATAGCTCATTTGGCAGCATTGGATTGGTGGAGGGGGGTAGTTATTACTTAATAGCCAAGAATGCATATTGAAAGTACTTGTTTGCAGGGTATTTCATCTTCTTTGTAGATCAAGGCTACAAAGGGCGTCACAGAGAGAGACAACTTGGTGGCGTACATTTTTCTGCTCCTGTTTTAAACAGAACTACTTCTAAGGGAAAAATCTGTGGTTTGATGAGAGGCTTGTGTTGCTCCATTATAATAATTAAATTGAGACTCTTCTGTCTGTCTGTATCTAGTTCTCCTTGCCGGTGTCCTTATTAATTTAAATTGATATATATATTACTGAATTTTGTTGCTGCTGTTGTTGTTGTTGTTGTTGTTGTTGTTGAGCGAGTCGAGAAAATGTAGTTATCTAATTTGGATTTTAAGAAGCCATTAACCATATGAATCTTTTTGCTGGAATAATTCTTGCTAACAGATGACTGGATACAGACATCTATTACTGAGCAGCAGTGTACCTTTGTAAGGACTTCCTGAATCCTGAGGTTTACCTGCCACCCAATGATTTACTGATGTCAATTTGGAATCATCTTTGTTGCAGTTCAGATAATTTGGGTCAGAGTTACAGTACATTTGTGTTGGGTTAGGGTTCGGTTGTCTATCATGCATTAGGCCAGGAAGCTACAACAACAGGTTGTTGGCCTTACCCATTTATCTAGGATTTGCTTAGAAGTGCAGGCATTAGTTTCTGATCTAAAGGTGGAAGATTTTCATTCAAGATGTAAATTGCACTTTAAATGGACAATTGTCTGCAGGCGGCCATTACTTCTATTTCGCTGATTTATAACGCATTTAGCCAGGCGTGGCGACTGCTTGAATTACAGTTCTTTTGTTATCACCACATCAGCAGTGTGTTGCAGCTACCCTGAGAAAATGGTCTTCGCATTCATTTTGCAAAGTGGTTAAAGGTTTATTTGGGGAGGGAATCCAGAAACAAGTGAAATAGGGAGAAATATTTGAATTTTTAGGGTAAGGAAGGTTCTGGAGTTTAAAAGAGTAGTCATGCAGTTTATCCGGGTATAATGCAAACAGGGTTATTTTTTTTGAGTGTTAATGTATAATTAAGGCAGCTGGTACAGATCAGATTCCAGTCTTTTCCTCCTCCTCTTCCTCTTGTCAGCTTTGCATTTTTTTTTCTTTTTAAGACTTACCTAACAACCCCTCCCCTGTCCACCCACCTGTGCACGGATGTTCAAGACAATCGTGGATCAGGTAGGAAAATCTCAGTTTTCCTGCTCTCTCAGAGTTTCAGAAATTGACGGTTTAAAACTTTACAGGTGTCACACTAAGCTCACTATCCCCCCCCAAAAAAAAACAGTTTCACGGTGATGGAGCGGTAGATGCATGAACCCGTCAGCACCATTAACTGGTTTTAAAAAGAAATGCATACAAATGCAAAAATTTTCCCCATCCTCCCGTAATTCACTGTAGCTACAGTTTAGATTTTTGGCAGCAAGTGCTGGTGATCCATTGATCAGTGTGTATGTCAGTGATGGTATGTTTCTATTTGTTTAGCCCTTCTCTTTTGTTTGGGAGGGTGAGTAGGTAACCATGGTAACATTGAATTATCACCGTGAGAAATCTTGGGTGAAGGAAAGAAAGCAGATTTGGGGTTTACAGAAAATTCCAGATAACTCAAGAATGAATGCAGTGCAGCCGCGGAAAACTATATATTACTTTATTCATTATCGTTGCACGTTTTTACTCTCACCGACCAATCAGCGCCGCCATTGGTTTGGAAGAAAGGTGGAGGAAATTAAGGATGATGAAATAAACTTGTTCTGTCACATCCTTGGTTGTAGAACCTGTCCTTTTTACAAGGGGGTACAGGTTCTGGTGGAACAATGATTTATACCAAGATTGGGAGCAATTGTGCCAGTCTTTCTGGTTGTTTTTACCTGCCTGCTGGATGAAGGGCTGGCCAGAGATGACAGTAATAAAAAAAGAAAAAAAAGAACTTTAGAAAGTTGAAGCAGACGGTTAAAATGAAAGAAAGTTGTTAATTGCAGGTACGCGATGCCCAGACTCCTTTCAACTCTTTCTCTCCACCCTCCATTATCACCTTGTGTGTGTGTGTGTTGAGGAACGGGGTAAATGGAGTTGCATCTTGTTTGAAGTTGGTGGTGCCAGTAGAGAGAGAGAGAGAAGACAGAAGAGTCTCAACTTAATTATTATAATGGAGCAACACAAGACCTCTCATCAAACCACAGATTTTTCCCTTAGAAGTAGTTCTGTTTAAAACAGGAGCAGAAAAATGTACGCCACCAAGTTGTCTCTCTCTGTGACGCCCTTTGTAGCCTTGATCTACAAAGAAGATGAGATACCCCACAAACAAGTACTTTTAATATGCATTCTTGGCTATTAAGCAATAACTACGCCCCACCACCAATCCAATGCTGCCAAATGAGCTATTTCAAAAGGCATCTCTTAGCCTTTTTCACCTGTGCTTATCAGGATGGCCAAGATGTGGTTTGACTTTCCGTAGCAGCGTACATCCTGAAACCACGATGACAATTCATCACGGCACAAAGTGTGAGGTTAACTGACGGGAGCACCGAAGATGAGCGACGACGGCTATAATTGGCCAGATTAAAGAGGTATGATCAGCAAGCATGCAGCACTTGAAGGGGAGGTTGTGGTATCAGATATTGCACTGATGCTGATAAAGAATACAAACAAACTGGATAACCCAATTATGGAAAACATTTTAAAACTGTCAGCATCAGCATTTTGGATAATAACGTGAATCTTACCAATGGTGTGAGGTGTCCCATTTTAGGTATTTTTTAAGCATGTATGAAGCAGGTCAGGTAGTTTTGGCTTTATCAGGAACAGAGCCTGCTAGGGATGCTGCAGAGAACAGAGGCTAGAGAAGACCATGCTTTTGGTGAGGCATTAGCAAGCACGGCCCAGAAGGGGGCTGGGGGGGACCAAATCGGGCTGCATCATCCTGACTGACCTTCTGTTCAAATAAAACGCTTGACGGCCTCTACGGTCTAAGTCCCGGCACACGGCCAGGTCTGTTTCGTTCTTTCTGTAATGGTTCACCTGTGTGTGAATCAGTTTGACGTTAAAAAAAACGAGGAGAAGGATGCAAGCACCAAGACCTCCAAAGAATGCCTCACCTGTGAGTAATGGCTGCCTAACAATGCATTTAACAGTTTGAAGATTAAAATCTTTCTTCTGCTTAATTTGTTCTCCTTGTTGTAATAAACAAAAATAATGTAATTTTAGAAATTGAATTCCTATGAAAAGGCTCCATGCACACACACAATGGAATCTCACCTAGTTCCACGCTTTCGGTACAGTAAAAAAAAAATTAGAGAAGTTAGTGAGGATTCCCATCTCAGTAGTTAGTTGTGACGGTAATACAACTAATTAACGAACCTACATTTTGGCCATCTTTCCCTCTCTGATGATTAATTGCTGATGATGGTAACAAAGAACATTAAAATGTAGGCTAGTTTGTTGTGCAGTATAACTGCTAATATGGTGACCACTAATAACCTTCCTAGTTTTTATTTGCTTCATTTTATAAAAAGTTCGTCGTTTAGCCCAAAGGGTGCCAACATTAGGTTGTAGCTCTGACGCAGCAGGCACCGATTTTAACTCTTCCATGTTAAATTTTGTACTGGGATGGAGCCTGGCAACAGAAAAGGGTCTTTTGATATGATAAAACAACAAGTAATCCATCACTAATTAAAATCAGATGGTTCACGTTGTGCTGGTGAATGGATCTTTTAGCAGACTTATAGTGAGAAGTTTAAAGTAGAACATAATCTAAAGTATATGATTTCACTATTTACAAATAAAAAAGAAAGAAGTGCACTGTCAGCCTACTGGGCTGTTAGAGAAGTGGGCCTGGGTTTGAATCCCTGTAGGAGTTGGCTCGGTTCAGACAGGAAGCTGAAGATTCGCTGTCTGCGGGTTTACATCAAGATGACCGACTGCCACTGGGGGCGAGCTGCGCATTGTGTTTGTGCAGATCTTTCCTCGTTCGAATGAAGGAGAGAAATTGGACATCAGGGAGATTTTTCTGCACCGTGTTTACCAGCCAGAGAAGGTAAAACCAGTGTGTTGTCTATCATGCCGCTTGCCGGCACACACGCACTATATATGGTAACTTGAGAGACTGGAAGCCAAAATAAACTAAGGATGTTTGTCGAGGTTTGGGCACTGGCAGATTAGTATTTTATACTAGCAGATAATGTGATTTCAGGTTTTTTTAGACTTTACCTGGCAGGTGTGCAGTTTCAGGTAAATCTGTTTGTAACAACATTCTCTAACCTGCTGAAGTGAACAGGTGAGCTCTAAAGAGGTTTTCAGAAATTTTGTTGTTTTTAAAATTTATTTGTAAACTTACTTTTCGGGTCAGGGTCTTTTTTTTAAATATAGCAAATTAAGAACCTTTCAGAAATGATTTCCATGCTAACTTGGATGGTATGGTGCTTATACTACTTAATTACACTGGTCAACACAATATTTTTGGCAGGAAAAGTGAGACTGGTTTCTGGGGTTTTCAAGGGCGCTGAATCCGAATCTGACATTTGTTTTTTCAAGTTGGCTCTAGTTTTGGAGATATCACAGGGGGGTCGTTCGTCTGAAATCACCCATTCGCGACCATAACTAAACGTACAAAAAACGGCTCTAAATAGTGCAAAAATGTCAGATATTGATTTTTATGATAATCCAAAACCACAAAGACAGTGTAAAATCTCAATCTAACAAGTTAAGTTAGATATAACATCATTTCATTTATTAATAAATGAACACTTTTCATATATTTCGAGAATATACAAAAAATTTGCTAAAAATTTGCTGAATTTTAATTCTCCAAGGGAAAAAAACATTTACATAATCAGTTATATATCATAAATTAATGCAAAGCATTATTATACACTAGATTCTTAGTTACAATGAACACACAAAACAATATTTTATTCACAAAAGTGAAATTGACGTTTATACGATTTTCGCTTGTGAGCAACTTTCGGGCAGTCTCTCAAAAGGTTCCAGCAGTAGTCTGCCATCATGTGCTCATCCCATTTGCCTTGATACCTCTCTTCCATTGTTTTGATGTCTTGATGGAATCTCTCTCCTTGCTCCTCACTGTAATCACCAAGATTACCAGGAAATCTGTCGAGGTGGCTAAACAAGAAATGAACTTTGATGCTCACATTTGCCCCTAGTTTTTCGTATGCAGTAAGCATCTTACGGACCAATTGCTTGTAATTGTCAGCTTTGTGATTTCCCAAAAAGTTTGTCACTACATCTGTGAAGGACACCCAAGCATTTAACTCAACCATGTTCATATGATTAGTGAAGTCAGAATCCCTCATGAGCGTTCGAATCTGAGGTCCATCGAAGATGCCACCTTTAGCTTTTTCGATGGAAAGACCTGGAAATTGCCTGCATATGTACTTGAAGCAATCCCCATCTTTGTTCAACGCCTTAACAAACTGCTTCATGAGCCCTAGTTTTATGTGCAATGGAGGGAAGATGATTCTATCCCTGGGTACCAAAGGCTCATTGATGACGTTGGCTGTGCCGACTTCGAGACTTTCTCGTTCTGGCCAGTTCTCCCTTCTCCAGTGCTGGATTCTTGCTCTGCTATCCCACAAACAAAGAAAGCAGGGATACTTTGTGTACCCACTTTGCTGACCAAGCAGAAAATTCACCATTTTCAAGTCCACACAAATCAGCCATTTATGAGTGTTGTAATTTAGCTTTTCAAGAACAAATTGGATACCATCATACTCTTCTTTCATCTTGGTAGAATGGCCAAGTGGTACAGGAGCAAACTTATTGCCATTATGCAAAAGTACAACTTTCAGAAAATTATTATTTACTGCTTCTATATTGAAGTATTTCAGGGAGAATTTTAGCAGTTTAGGCTTATTTGAGGCTATCAATATCTTCTAAACTAGAGCCAATCAGACAAAACCAATGTTATATTCGTAATCAGCGACCTTCAAAACCCCAGAAAACACTCCTAGATGGTCTGCCAAAGAAAAAAAATAAAAATTTGTTGACCAGTGTTATCTAACCGTTTCGTTTGCTAGGTTTTACCAATCAAAGACACTCTTTTATCAGGTTTTGGTAGGGTCAGGTTAAAAAAAATTGCTATTAACCAATCAAAGTGTCCCTTTTACAACTAGTTCAGCAGGCTGGAATGCTGGTCCAGCAGAAGTGAAACATTTAAGAACAAGCGATTTGTTGAAGGGCTCACTCAGCTGTTTCCCAAACTCTGCTAAGCAGTAAATCTGTAAATTTACTGTACTTTCCTTTCTTTTCTTCTCCTCTTGAAATTCTATCTTCATTGCACTTGTATCCTTTGATCCTAACCCTTTGGAGAGGGAGTATTGATCCTGGAAGAGTAATCTCTTAAATATACAGACATGCCTTCAATGGAGCTCAGCTTCAAAGTGATCCCATTTTTATCCTTTTGCAGTGTTCTTGCTTGCTGACAATGGTCCATGCAATGACATTGTCTAAATTTTAAGTCATCTCAATAATTTCCTTAGTTTGTCTTTTATCTTCAATACGCTGTACAGGTATGGAAGTTTTTATTTAAGGAAAAAAAGATGAATTTACCTGATGCGGAATTTAGTCCTGTCACAAAATACTTTGATTATGTGGGCTAATAAATTTGTTTTGATTACCTAAACGTACTAAGTAAAGTTTCCACATGGCTGATGCTAGGAAAAATGTATAAGTAAATTCCCAGCTGTAGCGGTGCATATAGTGATGAAAAGAATTAGTTTTAAAATTGCACACTTTCCTACCTATCTTAGAAAAAAAATGTACTTAAGTAATATGATTTATCTAACAGTGCATGGAGATGATGAGTCAGTCCTCTAAAGGTCTGGAGACAGGTGTGATGTTGCTGTCCTGGAATGCTTTGCTGAGGTATGTTTGGCGGTTAACAGATGAAAATACGTACACCACATGATAATGCAGTATAATATATTAAACATTTCGCTGGCCTGATTTAACAGAGAAGATGACCCCCCCCCCCATCAACCTGCCCTGGCTATCTGAAAGTTTTCATGTCTTAGTCACATCTTTGAGTTCTGGATGTTTTGAGTTTTTGTCAAATCATTAATCATATGCTGTCACCAAAATAACAGGCTAACACCTGATGGAGGTACAACTATGCTTAAATTCCCTGCTATATACATACCAACTTGAATAAACTGAAATACGGCAAATGAAGAGTAATTAAGAAACAACTTGTGGAGATTCTTTTCATCTTTCTCTCGTTCAAAAATGTGAATTCTTTGAAAGAAAGCACAATTTTATCTAGATAGATTGCCAAGCCAATATTGTGTATCCTTGAAGGAAATGCTTTTGTTTTTGCTTTTAAGTTGGAATCTTTTGGATCAGAAGTTTGAGTTTTCATCATTTTGGCAAAATGTTTTGTCACAGTTATTTATCTATCATTATGCAGTGTTTCCTCTTCTAATTGTTATTTCTAAATCAAAAGGGTTGTTTGTTTCAGTCCACCATTTTTGTGGGGTTCCGCCGTGCAGTTATTTTCCTCATATCCTTGAGACTGAAGCCGTAGCTTCTTTTTTCTTTTTTTTTTTTTTGGTTTAATGTCCAGCATTTTGCTCAACCGCAAATTTCACCAATGCTGTCATCAGAAAGATCGTAGTTTAAGTTGGTTGAAAATGTTATGGGATTGCATCAGAGCAGGAAATGCAAACAGAATAAAAAAAAAGAATGATCCGAAACGGAAAAGTGGTTTAACCCTTTGAACCCCAACAGCCCAATCTGATCATTACCCCGACTCTCTTACAAACACTGGCAGTTGCCATTTGCAAACTTCGTTTCCCAAGATCCTGTTGTTAGGCAATCTCTGATTGGCCCCCTCACTTTGAAGACTGTAAATAGACGCAGCCATGTGCTCAGAGCCTGATTCATTGGGCTTATATGATAGGGTAACGTTGGTGTCACAGCCCAAAATATTAGGCTAATGGGTTCAAAGGGTTAAAGGGGAATCACCACCACAAAATGTGCACACTATACTTTTAAAAATATTGTTGTTTCTATGGTAACCAGGTCTGTAAATAAATTGATGACCAAAATGTATCTCAAACAGTAGTGGCTTTTCTGATGTGAGTTGTTTGTTCTTTCTTTTTCTCAAAAAAGAGGAGAGATTTTAACCATTATGCTGGAAATTGTATGTACTTAGTAAAAACAGCTACTAATATAAATAAAGCTACTTTGTTAGGTAATGTATAATGACATATGAACCTGATGATGCTTATCAAACTATGTTTTCTGTCATACACTGCACCCTGTTCTCCTTTGCCTAATTTAGTAAACTGAAGCTGGGGTGAGCCTTGTGCCAGTGTCTGTATGGCACCACACCTACATGGCAAAACAGATGGAAGTTTATTTAAGGCAGAGTAGTATCAGTGTGTTTAAATGGCTGTGTTTTAGACATCTTCACCAGTGCAGCATGATGTAGACCCATCGGCAGCTTACTGCAACACTACAACAGGAACCAGGAAGCACAGCATGCCGGTCCTTGAGTTGTAACTTTGTGCATTGTCCATAGCAAGAGGTGGCCGGTACCAGGCATATATTTGCTGCAACACCCCCCCACCCATGTCCTGTCATGTGACAGTGCACTATTCAGAAAAGGGTGAAATGTGTCGTAAGCCCATACTTCTCGTTAGTTTTCAGGCACTCGGGTATATATTTATTAGGTAACGTTTAGTCAGATATAAGAGGAATGTACTTAATTGAAATACAGTTGTGTCAGCTTGAAGTAATAGGTGAGGATTAAATAAATGTGCTTAATAATAATGCATATAGTTTTATTAGAAAAAAAACAGAAAGTGGGCAGAGTTAGTAGTCGGCATTAATAGCCAAGACTGTTTGTTTCATTCACTCTGTTGTGCCGGTATGCCACCTGTGGTGTGGGTAAGGAAGTTAAGGTTTTGGTTGTTATACAAGGGGGTTCTATCAGCATTTCCACTTCAGCAGAGGACCAGACAAGTTAAAAACTGTCATTCTGAAACATGATACATCATCACATTAGACAGAAGAGTCGCCACTTCAAATGGAGCAGCCATAACTATTCTAGCTTGGAATATTTAAAGAAGCAAGGGAAGAAGAAAAAGAGCCGTAAGCACATCAGTGTTTTCTCATGGTGGCGTGTTCACAGATCCTCGTGTTTAACATGAATTAGCAAGACCATGGCATGAGGCTTATACCCTGCGCTGTATTCATCAAATCAACAGCTGATATCTATTCTGAGAAACTTTATATTGATTGCTGACTAGACACTTCTTCGTCGTTTTCTCAAGAGGAAGATAATCCACTGACAAGAAGCGTTGTGCTGTCTCCCGGAACATTTCTCTCTGAATTTATTAGGTAAATATCTACACTGGAATTCTGTTTACAACGATTTTTTCAGTGCATCAATGGAACTTGAAAGAAAGCAGCCATTTTGTTTATCCCTTTTCAGGATTCAGCATCAATACATTTGTCGCATCTCCTTGATTCATAACCATTGGTTGCCACTTAGCGTGGTTCTAACATTATTGCAAACATTTTAGGGATCTTCTTTGTTTGAAGAAAAAAATGCTTATAGGTGATGTCTTTTAGCTTTCAGATGTTTGCCTGACTAATGTGGATAATCATTTTGCTGTACTGGAATGGAGACATTAAACGCACAAGAGTAAGAAGTATGGACTTATTATTGGTGCCATGTCTCTATTTTTTTTTTTTTTAAATGAATTTTCTCCGGATTATTATCACTTTCTGTCGCTTGTTTTTTTAACTTCAATACCCTTGGATTCCATCCGGTCACAAGATAATTTTGTTAGCTAAACTTCTGGCGGGGCACATCAGCAAGATTTCCAAAATTTAAGAAAATTCCTGAATAAATAAAAATAGGCGGAATGTATGCAAAATCCTTAACACTACACTTAAGAAAGTGTTTTCTTCAGGCTTTAAAAAAAAATGTCTAATTCTGCTGAATAGCTAGGAGGAAAACGCTTCCAAAGGTTGCATTTCTTTTCTCTTTTTTTGTGCATATTTATGGGATTGTGTGGTTACCATAGCTACTATTTGATTGAGAGGCTGCAAGTTTATCTATTGATTTGAAATGTCACATTAGAGTATTTCCCAGAAGACCCTTAAGCTGAGATTTTGTTTCATTGGTGTTAATATAGTTAGTTAAGGGTTTAAATTACCCTGTATGCCAGCTGGGGTGGTTGCATTTGCATCCCACTACCCTTTAAATCTTTAATACTCAGCATAGGTAGGGCCATTTATGTAATGACTGTGTAGCGGCATTCTGAGGGTGTTACCAAAATACACAGCCAGTTCAACACAAATAGTAAAGTCTTTGGGCCGGGATCCCCAGAAAAGTTAAAACAAACATGGCATACAAAGGGTTAAGATGTAGTATTGCGCTGTGAGTTTGTACATGATACTAAATTTTTTAACTTTATCCATAGGTTCATTTATCATCATCACAGTAAGTTATACTAATTATAATACAGATAGAGAACTAATTGTCATGCAGATTTAATAAGTACATACACCATTTATAAATCAGAAAGTACATAAGGCTGCTGATACTGCGTTGTTGTTGTAGTCTTAACTTGGTCTCAGTCACTCATCTCTCTCTCCACCCCTCTGTCTCTATCCACCCCCTCTGTCTCTCCATCTCTCTCTCTCTCATCATCTCTCCCCCTCTCTTAATTCCACCCCCCCTTTCTCTCTCTGTCCATTTTCAAGGTTGACAAATGTTACTTTGTAAGGGGATTTTAAATTTGTCAGCAATGCTTATGGTATAAGGGAGGATGCTTGTTTCACTGGTGTCCTAACCACCTGGTGGATAGGGCACTAAGGCACCCATGTGTTGGCCAGCCAGCTAACCTGGCTCTGGAATGTCCTGGCTCCATGTTGAGAGCAGCCCAGGAATTCCAGACCATGTCTGACTGGCCAACCTAATAAAAAAAAACAAAACATATCCATCAGCTGTTAGGGGTGGTTTATCTCCATGTAAATGGATGCAGAAGGTGATTAACGTACTTCCTTGATGTATTTCTTTTGCGCCTTTAAGGAAATTTTTATTCATGGGGTTAAGGTTTAAATTTTTCTAAAGAGCTAGTTTTCATTCCCCCTCTCTCTCCACACTGAAACTTATCCAAGGAAGGAGGAGGAAAAAATGTTAGCAACTTCTGCAAGGTTTTCCAAAAAGTGTGGGCAGGCTTCCTTGACACTGGTAGGACAGGCAACAGGATTTTATTATATGCTGTGTGTGATGGTTGCTATGGTTGGCACAAAAGGATGTAGGCAGGCCTCCTTGACACTGGTAGGACAGGAGATATTAATTAAACTGGATCAGAAGATAGGCATCATGTAAAACTGTTGATTAATAAAACTTTTTAACTGAACTTAAAGGAACTCTCCAGCTTGTTTCATCCTCCATGGCTAGTGGAATAGAAGGGAGGGAGGGGAAAGTTCTGTCCTTACCCAAAGGGCAGCCTTAGCCAACACCAGTATAGTAGCACTTTTGTTTAGCTGCATTTTTTTCAAAAGATAAGAGCAATTTATGGCATCTCCCCTACCCCCCACAACCAGTTCCTATTAAGTTTCACACTGGCTGATACTAGGGCAAGATTTAAACAGGAAGTTCTTGTGCTAGGTAGCTCAATGAACATTGTTCAGTCACAACAGGCTTTATGAGCAGGGCCATTCCTTGTCCTCATTTGAAACTTGTTCTCTCTTCTCTCTCTCCTCTCTCTCTCTCTCTCTCTGCGAATTTATGGAGGGAAACCAGAGGAGGAGGAGGATAATCTTGGATACCTACCAACACTGTTGATATCTTGAATATTAGCATACTGACCTCGTGTATTACTTGTTGAATGGCGAATGAGGATTTTGATTAGATGGCTAACAACAAAACAAGTCATATATACCGCGTCCTTATGTAGCCGTAGCCGCTAGGCACATACTGTTTTTAGAATGGGGAGAATTTTTATCTCTTGTCTCCAGTTTTTTTTTTTTTTTTTTTGTCTTTTTTCTTTTGGAAGAGTTGAAAGTATAGGTGTGGAGAAGGAGTGAGATATAATAATTTTCGCGAGAGAATAACCCCTTACAGTCATCGTCGTCGTCGTTGTGAGAGGCCAAGAGATTCATGGTGAAGCTACACGATACTCTTGTTTCTGCATTGTCTTCCCCGAGCCAAGACCCAATGAGGAAACCCTGCATGGACCAGACCAGCGGAAATAAGAACAAGCCGACGACGACGACGAGAAGACTCTGTCGCAGATATGTGCACAGAAGTTTTTCTGAAGTAAGACTTTGTTTTATTGTTCTTTAACTATTCTGCCTACTTCTTGTCTGACTCTCCTTTAAAAGGAAAAAGATCCTTAGATACATATTTTTTTGTTGTGGTTGTCAGAAGTTTACCTTCCTCGATGCACTGCTTTTTTGCATAGGCTATTAACTAACTTATGACTTGACCACATATAAATTCTGAAGGCCCCTTCCCTGATTAAATTGCCAAGGCTACATAAATGCGTAAAACATGGCGGCAGTAGACCTGTCTTCAAAATACACGTGCACAGCGGCAACATTACCTCACCGCTTGTTTAATACCGAGACGGTTTCACATTAGCAGAATTCCATCATTCTTTGAATAGCTTCATTATAATTCTATCTAATAACCTCTTAGTATCTGAAGCGACTCACTTTAAGCGTTTTATCATAGGCTTTTTGCAGTTCTTAAACATCTGTTTGTATATTTACGAGGAGCAGGCGACTAAGTAATCTTGTGAATGTAAATTTCTGCTCGCAGAACCCCCGGAAAAACATACCTATAGGATTGATTACTCTGTCGGGATCAATACTTCGCGAAAATATGCAGGCATGCTCTCAAAAGGGTTAAAAAGGTTTTTTTTAAAAAAGTCTTGATAGACTATAAAAACTATCACTGATCAACAAATGGCAAGTTAAATTGTGTCTGAAAAGGATGGTGTTGGCACATACAATAGCAGTAGTGGATTATTCCTGCCAACTTTTGGTGTGCGGTGGGTTAATAAGCTTAGTGTAGGACAGGTCTTAACCGAGATATGCAGCCATTATCTCTGAGAGCTGTACCGTTTATCTGACCTTGACCAGCCGTTTCTCCAAAACGATATTATAGATCATCTTGTCTTGACAGATTTCTTAATGACAGAAAAGGGGATCTTAAAAAAGAAAGAAACAAACAATACCTTTATCTTCTGATGATGAACTACTACTAAGTCATTAGGTGAAGGGACACATCCTGTAGGGATGTGGGAGTACATAATTGTGTTAAGAATAGAAAGTGGTTGTTTTGACAAAAGGGCTGACGGTTTCTGTTAGGGTGAAGTTGGTTACTTAATATAAACTGTGACTGCAGAATACCTTTTTCGAGCAGGTTTTCTCCTTGTCTTAGATTTTATCTTCTGAATAAGAGGATTCTGGTCAGTCTTCAGAACTTTTAGGCATAGTCACTTCTCCCCTCTCATTTTTTGGTTTTGGTATTTTTAAAATTTTTTTTTTTACAAGGGAGATAATTGTGTATTTACATTAGTAAGAATTCTGAAAAAGAAATCACGATTAGGATTTAAAAAAGGGGGGGTCAATGTGAAATAATCAGCTTGCTTGGATGCTTTTAACCCATTCATGGTCTGGACTACCAGCTGACTAGACTGAGAGAGTTAGGGTTAGTATTACACAGGCATTGCTATTTAATGTATGTTCCTTGATTTTGCATAATGGTTTAGAAATTTGGGAAAACCTTTATATGTTGTGTTGTTTGGCGTAACTACTTAAAGATGGAATGCTTCTCTCGTTTTTTTGTGCTAGCTGCATGACACAGCCAGCATTAAGACCAGGCCCTCGCCGTCCATTATACTCAACGCATATTAGCCAACTAATGAATAGCTATTCCTTTTTTTTTAAAAAAAAAAACAGTAGTCTGTGCTCATGTGGTGTGCATAATCCATCCACAAGTTCTGAACGTTTAATTTTAAACAGTAATCCGCAGGCTGGCTCGACTAATGTTCTTTATCGGACCCTCGGGATCCAGCTTCTGTCTGCTGACAATTTAGAAAATCTTCCCATAATGCAGCAACACCTGAGAGTAGAAATCGGAAAGACGTGTGCCAGTCTTCAGCAGCAGACCCAAGGGTGATCCTTACACTTTTGGAAAAAAATTCTTTTTTTTTAAAGCACAATTTTTCCCTTTGCCAAAGTTTTGCATTTTCGTTTCTTGTCTTTTTTCCTTTGAGGTTTTTACTGCATCTGTCGTAGTGATTTGATAGCTGAACATTTGATAATGAGTATTTTGTACTGTTGCGTTGTCGGAAGGGTTTCCTGTTTAAATGTCTGCATTTGATTTTGTAGAGTGAGAATTTTATGAAAGTGACAAAAGCACCTGTAGATGCAGTTTGAAACAAATATTCAAATATTTTCTTGGGATAAAATGTTGGAGATGTAATGGTTGTCTCTCTTAGCTGTAAATGTTAAATGTACGGTACCTGTTGACTTCCCATCAATGTTAAATTTTTAAAAAAAGATATACGTACATATAAATAAAACATTTTTATGTTGGAAACTTACAAATAAATATGAAACAATCAAGAGGATTACATGATTTATTAAACATGAAGTATAAGACAATTCTAAACTTGTATACAAGGATTTACTTTCCCCTGATAAAGGTCTTGCAAGACCCCTTTTCATCTAGGAATCCCTTTGGTTTTTGCCAGACCCCCTTTCAGTTATCCAATGTACCGTTGATGCTTGACAGATTATTATTATTATTATTATTATTATTATTATTATTATTATTATTATTATTAATCACTCCTGTAGAGACAGTAACCAGCTATGACAGCCCACCCTTTAATAAATAGTTTTTGAAGAATTTTTCAAGCCTAATTTAATCCCGATTGTCATGGCTAGCACTTAAGTTATGACTGTTAGGAAGTGAGGAATTCCAAAGTATTATAGGATCAGAGATCTAATGACAAATTTGACTTCATCAGGCAGATTTCTGGTCAAATTAGGACTATTGAAGTAGTGTTATCAACCACATCTTTTGGCAAGTAAAATTACTCTGTTTTCTCCAAATGTAGCCAACTTATTTTTAACGGATATATATACTGCACATGTTATTAGCTTATTTGTCTATAGCAAGTGAAAGGTTGAGGTTACATTATCCTGACATTTTCTGTATCCAGTCCTTCAGATATATAAAACCAGTTTTTTTTCTTGTTGTTTTCAAAACTAAAAAAGGTATGCCTTTGATTTCTACAAGTCTTTTAAAACTAATAAAAACAAAGCTAATTTAAACTATTAGTGCTCCATTTTACCATGTATGATTTACTTCCCCTGAGCAGTTATTTGTAGGATGGGTGTAGGTAGCCAACCTTTGACACGAAGATGTTATTTTCATCTACTTTGGCTTTAATGATCTAATTTTACAGATGTAACATAGTTTTTCCAATTTCCAAATGGTTTATATTAGAGAATTAAAACATGCAGCATCTCGTGCAGGACTGGCTTCTTTGTACAGCCAATTGTGCAGGCGTAAGAATAGGATTTAAAGTCGCCGCCGAAATGTGTCGCAAAAATACACTGGCGGATAAAATTACTAGGCTTCTAAACAAAACACCCAGCTCTCAAAGTTAGCGTAAAACAGTCAGGCATTTTCCTGACGTCTGTGTGGCCTCCACACTAAATAATCATTCTTTACAGAATTTTTTGTGGAGGTGAGTTTTAAAGTAGGAAACTTCAGTAAGTGCGTACAAAAATGATAAATCAGAGACAAAACAACAACAACAAAAAAGCTGTTTCAATCTAGCATTCTTTATGAATCTGTGGCAAGATCCGTTTGTTCACCTGGGTGTTGTTTTAGCTGGGAAAAAAAATGTAAATGCATATTACCAGGAAGGTACATTCAGATGAGAACCAGCTGAAACAGCATCACCATAATGCTATTCCTCGGTTTCATTCAAATATCCATTCCTGGTAGGAGAAATGTTAAGTACATCATTTACTGCCAAATAAAAAAAATTACAAATATTTGGTCATAATCCACTGTTTACATCTTAGAAGATGATATTGTAGATGTTCTGAAATTAGAGAATGTATTATTTTTCTGTTACCTTTACTTCTTACCCCTGCAAGGGGTAGCCCTTGGGGCTAGATGTAACAGATCCTCCTTTGGCAATGTGAAGGCATCATATTTCTGAAGCATCACATCCTATCCTATTCTCTGACCTAAATTTATTGTGGTATAGACTTTTGAGTAATTTCTTTTTTTGGCTTAACATATCTTGGCATATATTTGTGACAGCCCTGTCACTTTCTGGAGTGTATTGCACGAAAGAACTGGACACATTGAATCTGCCTGAGAGCCTTGGCAGGGGGAAATGTTCCGCCGAAGTGGAAATTTATGATGGCATCTGGAGATTGAGAATTTTTACCTGTAGCATCTTATTCTTGGATTCTGAGAGCAAGTGTTGTTTTTGTTTTCTTCTGTTTATTATAGCCTCTCTACACTTATCTTGATGTGACAGTTGTGGAAACGGTTAACACACTTTTCCGACCTAACAAAAAACGCCTCAAATCGTCTACACATTTCTAAAAAGAAACCGGAAGATGTGTGCAGGATGTTCCAGATGAGATTCCATGATTTTGCGCATTTATTACGAATGAACCACTAACTAATGACACAAACATAAATTGGTGTCACTATACAGAGGAGGGTCTAAAGTTACATTTGGTTTAAGGATATGTTCAGTACGACCACTATTCTTATTAGGGACAGGATGTACACAATCGGTGTGTGCTTTTTCCATGACTTTCACCAGAGTGTTTCGACTAGAAAGGGTGCAGTCTTGGATCATTGTTTTTTTTTTTTTATGTTATTGTCTGGTCCTATCTGGTAGACTTGCTACCTAAGGTACCCCTCCTCCAGATAAATCTCAAAGATTAAGGTCCAGGCTTGTCAGTAGTTAATCAGGGGAGGACTTCGTCAAAGGGTGCAAGAAAAAGTTTTGAGATAACCCTGTCACTAAGCCCCAGTGGAGGTAATCTATGTGGGCAAGCCCCATCCTGTTGAAATCATTGGTTGAGAAAACATCCAGAGCACAATTCTACAAAGAAGAATTTCTGTAGCCATTTTCATTAAAAAAAAAACAAAAAAAGGGGAGGGAAGGCTTTATCACCTCCTGTCTGGAAACTGTGCACCCGACCACCACCGCCTTGAAGTAAGGCAGTTTGGGATACATTGGATGACGAGCTTTTTCCTTAACTTCCTCTGTACTGTTACAACCAACTTTGGGCAGCAGAAAACCAACGTTCATTGAGATAATCAGCCTGCAGTTCACCATGTTTTCTATCTAAACTTGCCACCCACAGACAACAAATGGATCTTGGTATTTAGACTTTCCTCCGTATAGTGGTACCAGTTGTATTTTTGTGTCGTTAATGGTTCACTAATTATTGATGTGCAACATCACAGTATTACATCTGGAACATCTCTAGTATTACCATAAACTCAGTATTCTATTTCATTGCCTTTGAATTAATGTGCACATACTGCAAAATGATAAAATAGAGAAATACTGCAGCCTACAACAGTGTACCATTTTCCTGCTTGTTGAAGCAGAAGAGACAAAAAAGCCTTGTTTATCGAGAGATTGTAGGTTAGTCATAAGAACGTGCTTACTGATCAAGCTTCTGCTTTAGTCTGTCAGCTGATAAGGAAGAGCAAGAAGCCATACCAACTCTTGGTCCCAACTGGTATTCAGATTTGGGCTCTTAACCATGGCAGTTCAGTTCTTTATTGCTGGAACACCAGCTGCCCCATACCATCAACTATGTCTTTAAAAAGTTGGAGGAGTATTAACTAAACCTCATTAACCAAGTAAAATTTTATTTGGCAGTATAAATCTCCTCTTCCACTTTACTTTATCCTCGCTTTGCTCATGTTTTTGGGAAACTTCTCTGTTTACTATTGTTTTGAAGATTTGCAGTGTTTAAGGGCCTGAGTCAGGACTTGCTTGATGTGGCACACCTGCCTGATATAGATGCTTCTTACTCTTATACAACCAGCCAGCCATTGCATAGGCTTCTCTGCCCAAAGTCAGAAGAAGTCTTGTGGTATCACGTGCCTTCACCAGGGTAATCTCCCTCTGGTGTGAGACGACAACAACAACATGGTGTTTTGTTTAACTTTTGTCATGTTTGCTTATTGTTGTCATCGTTGCTTCAAGACTAGAATGCCAGGCCTCTCTTTGAAATCAAATGAGAGATGTCATATGTTAGCATGTTAAGCTGAATATTAAAAATGAAGGTTACATGAAAGGGTTGTGACAAAACACGAAGTAGTAGAGTAAGTCAGTCGGAATGATATTGGTTTTTACTTTCCAACACAAGGAAGAAACTCTGGCATTAGAATGGAAAGGACTTGCTTTGTAAATTCCAAGTAGGTTCAGTTGTGTGTTTTTTTTTTAAAAAAAATCTTTTGCCACTTATGTAATGGTAGTGCAGCAGGCATATTAGAAATCTCTCTCTCTCTCTCTCTCTCTCCTCCATCTCCCTCTCCATCTCCCTCTCCAACCATCTCGCCCTCTCTCTCTGTCCCTCTCTCTCTCTCTCTCTGTCCTCTCTCCCTCTCTCTCTCTCCTCTCTCTCCCTCTCTCTCTGTCTCTCTCTCTCTCTCTCTCTCTCTCTGTCCTCTCTCTCTCTCCTCTCTCTCTCTCTCTCTCTCTCGCTCTCTCTCTCTCTCTCTCTCTCTCCTCT